>JARHVA010006806.1:612500-827037 GCA_037957365.1 Torreya grandis | reverse complement strand
TCTCTTAAACTCATTTGGATTCCCATAAGCACTCTTAATGCCACCTCACCTTGATTGCTACCAATCTCCATACCATGACTATGTATGCTCACATTCTTCAATTTTGTAGGTGCATTTGGGGTGTTTTACAAGCTTAAAACAAGATTTAAAAACCTTCCTTATTCATAAATATTATAGAATTATTTCATTAATTCACTTTAATTCTTCCACTATCCTTAATATCTCTCATTGCTACAGACTGAGACCAATTCTCAAAAGAGTCGATGTGGGTGGTTACTCTTAAGCCTGTAGGTAGATTTGGGGTGTTTGAAACATGATTGACCTTATCAAATCCTATTTAGTTTGTTTTTAGCCTTGTATTAATTGAAATTAACCTATCCTTCCTTTAAAATTCCTTGATATTTCTTTTTTCCAAGTTTGAAACATCACCTTCACTGCCCCTTTGTACCCTGTGTACAGATAGGGGATGGCCAAGAAAGACCTTTCATGCACCTATACTCCATTACATGTTAAGTTTGTTTATATTGGAATTTTAGAGGTTATCAAGTGTTTTTCTCTTGAAAAAAACATATTTAGGACTTCCCTAATTATTTTTATGATCCCTTTCCCTTGGAAATCCTTTAGGTGTTACTGTGTCATTTCAGTGGCTTTGAAAACACATTTGAATGTTTGAAAACCTACCTTCATTTAGGTGTTTTGTCCTCAAATTTTGTAGAGTCATTGTCCTATGATATAAATCAAAACCATCTCATATAGACACCCTAAGGATCATTAAAGCATGTTATATTACCTTCCAAAAAACCTCCTAGGTCTTTATTTGGGTATTTTAGGGACTGAGAGCCCAAAACTTAGTCTTCACTTCCTCTTGGTCTATTTTGAACCTTTTATGCTATTTTAGCATTCCAAACCATATTGTTCCAATGGCTCTCCATACTAGGATTTAAAACTTAAACCTATCATGCTTTTATCTTTAACATGAATTCCTTGTTCCTCTATTGACTGTTAATATGCATGAATTTTGTGTACATAGGTAGCAAGAAAAGGAGGTGAATAAAAGTGGGAGGCTAGGCCTTATACCCTCTTCCTTGACCATTCCTCCATAATTCCAATGCCTAAAATAAGTTCAAAACCTCATAAAGATCCTTCTTAAGTCAGGGTGATGTCATCAGAAGCCTATAGATGCACATTTTGAGGTGCAAGACAGTTGGCAATGTAAAATAGGTATTAATATGCTTGTTTAGAAGCTTTCCATCACTTAAAATGCAATTGTATCCTTAAAAATTGATGACCTTCATGGATAATACCTTGATAACATATTTGAAACACTCTCCATCATTTGAAAACTATCTGCAAGGCATTTGTAAATGGAAGATCAGGTCATGACAAACCAAAACAAGCCCAAAAGAGGCTTGATGAGCTCTTGAGAATAATAAAACCAAGAGGGTGATGTAAAACCTATAATAATACCTTGAGGAAATCATAGAAACACTTCACCTATGAAATCAAAGCAAAAAATTTTGAAACTAGCTCAAAAGGAGACCCCCTCTTCAATGCAATTTCCAAAAAAGATGCCTAGGGTGTTAACAATTGTTCATAAAGTATAGTGAACCAATATAAGACTTATTTACATGAAATTTAATTAGACTAAGATTTTTATCCACCCCCAATACCATTCCTCATGATTCAACCTATATGGCCCATGGTGAGCATTCAAATTTGAGCCTTCTTTGTATGCCAATGAATAAAAATGAGGAAAAGAGTTTTATAAGAAAATTTTTCAACTCTCTTTTAATTTAGGTAATGTAAATTAGTTTGGGGAGGTGATGAGACACCCCACCCACGTCTTTAGCTACACCCCTGATCATGGAAGTTGTACACGTGCCCAAAACTCCCTCAAAATAAGGAGAAACTCACTTTTATTCATTGTAACTGACTTTTGCATGTAAAATAACTGATCCTAACCATGGTATCACCTATAACATGTTTATTATCTACTTGTAACTAACTTTATGCGACCTACCCTCTGTACAAGCCCTTGAATCTAGCTCAAAGTGGGCCCACAAGCTCTTTTTACACACCAAGAGTGAGATATGGAAATAAATTGCATAAAAAGATATTAAAACATGTTAGAAACCAAAAAAGGACAAAAAATACATATTTATACTCTTTGACCAAGTTTGAATCTATTTGACCAGAGTTGACTCTCCTTGACTTAACTAGTTTTAGGCCTAGACTTTGGACCAAGGGTAGGCTATGAATAATTAGATATTTTAGACTAAAAATATACCCCTAGAGGACATGGATGAACTTATAAAAATTTTAAAAAAAATTAGGGGTTGACCAATTTTTACCAAGGGTCAAAATTGATCAATAGTATGCAAATTGAAGAAAGCACTGTAAGGATTGAAACAAGCTCCCAGAGCTTGGTATGCAAGGCTTGATAAGTACCTACAAGATCAAGGTTTTAAAATAGGTTTTGATAATCATAATATCTACATCAAAATAGAAGGTGAGCATTAGTTTATTATTATGGTATATGTTGATGACATAATATGTGGAAGAAACATTGAAAAGATGACAAAAGAAATTTTTGATAATATGCAAAAAGAATTTGAGATGTCTATTCTTGAAGAATTGTCATTTTTCTTAGGGTTGCAAATATTTTAGTTAGATAAAGTAATTTTCATAGCTCAAAACAAATACACAAAGTAAATGTTGAAAATTTTTGGTTTTGAGGATTGTGCACTAGTTGGCACACTAATGGGTATAGGGAACAAGGTGAGTAACGATGAAGATTCACCTATTATAGATCAATATTTATATATATCTATGATTAGTAGTATTTTATATTTAACAACATTGAGGCTAGATATCATGCACGCAGTAGGCATGGTTTCAAGATATCAAACAGCCTCAAAAGAGTCATGTTTAGTTGGTGAAAACAATATTTAGATATGTCAAGGGGACATTGGATTATGGATTATGGTATCCCATAGGTAGAGATTTCACTTTGGTTGCTTATATAGATTTAGATTGGGTAGGTTTTTTGGATGATAGAAAAAAGTACAAGTGGAGGATCTTTCTTCCTCAATGATAGCTTAGTATCATGGCTAAGGAAAAATCAGAACTCAGTATCACTTTCTACAATTGAAGTAAAATATATTGTAGCAATATTGTGTTATATGAAGTGCTTTAGATGAAGCAAACTTTAGAAGACATCAAGGTAAAATATGATGAACCTATCTCTATTTTTTATGATAACACAAGTGTTATTAATATTTCTAAGAATCCAATGATACATTCAAGAACAAAACATATTCCTATCATATATCACTTCTTGAGAGAGCAGGTTGTAAATCAGTAGGTTAAGTTGGAATATATCAATACTATATAATAGATTGTAAATATTTTCACAAAAGCACTACCAAAGGACACATTCAAGTATATGTGAGAGAAGTTGGGAGTAATTTCTTTTACTTATTTACATTAAGGATTAGCATCAATTGAGGGGGAGCTAAGTGTTATCTCTAGGATAGGCCCTTTGTCATTGATGTCAAAGGGGAGAAGTACAAGAATAGGTACAAGAACAAGTACATAAATAGGTATAAAATGCTACAATAAGGGGTTGTTACTGTATATTTTTTGGTTTGGCAATATGTGTAGGTTGGCATGTGCAGTATAGGTTTTAGGATGTGGTAGTTTCATTTTGACGTTGTCTTCAATGATAAAAGGGGAGATTTTTGGAAATATTATCATTGATGTCAAAGGTCTAACATTATTGGTGACAAAGGGCCCATAGCATTTAATGTCTTAAAATGTTTTTAATGTTCATATTTTGGCTAAAGTGTGTTTATATTTATTAAATATCAATTAATATATTTTTGGTTTCATAAAGTCAAAAGAGGGCCCATGAAGAAGTCAAAGAGTCATGAGATAAAGATAAAAGAGGGAAAGAATGAATTTTCCCATGAAAGGTCACCTTGAGGAATTCAAAGAGTCATCAAATGAAGACAAAAGAGGGAAGGGCAGATTTTTCCATGAAGAGTCACCTTGTGTATTTTGAAGAGTCACCAAATAAAGACAAAAGGAGAAAGGATACATTTACTCATAAAGGGTCACCATGTGACTTTTCAAATGAAATATTTTGAAGGGTCATGCAAGTTTGGCACCATTTTCCATGTGGATTGAAGAATCACAAAGGGTGAATGCCAAAGGTCATTTGGAAATCTATAAAAGAAAAGAAAAGAGGAGATAATAGAAAGATATATAGTAAAGTTCTATCATTTGTTGAGAAAACAACATTGAGAGATAGTTGTGTTTCACATAAGAGGGGTTGGTGCTCCTATGGGTTGGTGCTCACAAATAGTTGTTGAGTTGGTGCTTGACAAAGGGGTTGGTTCTCCTACAAGTTAGTGTTTACAAACTTTGTAATTTGAGTTGGTGCTAATTCATATACTCGAGATTGTTCTCCATGGTTTTTCCTACATTGGGTTTCCATGTAAAAATTTGCTCTCTCTCTCTCTCTCTCTCTCTCTCTCTCTCTCTCTCTCTCTCTCATGTGGTGCATGTTATTATTTCATTTTTATTGCATATCTTTAATGTATGATTAAGTGGTTAAAGAAATTAAATCAGATTAAGAATAATATTTAGAAGATATATGATATACTAATTCACCCGCCCCCTCATAGTATATCTTGTGCTTAAAAATGAGATGATAATAGAGTAGTGAATGTTGCCTTGTGTTGGTCTTTTGGCACTATTCTAATCTATTTATACCATGAAAACATATCCATCAATGAAAGCATCTCATAACCTATAGTGGAGTTGACTATCATGTCAATTTTTGGCAAAGGAAAGTTTTACTTGGGGCAAGCTTCTTTTATGCCACAGAAATTAGTACAGATTATGATTCCTTCTAGCTTTTTGTTGACTAGAACAACATTGGAAATCCATTATAAATAGTCAATTGACCAAATACATCATGTTTCTAAGAGTTTTTCCAAATCTTTATTTACCAATGTAACAATGTGAGGATGCATCTTACATAACTTTTATTTTACCATTTTGGCATTAGGATGTACAGTAAGGTCGTGCATAACCCAGACGGGGTCTAAACCTGGCATGTCAGAATAGGACCATGCAAATATGTCAATAAATTACTTTAAAATGGTTTTAATAACTTCATGATATTTATCAATCAGGGATGCACCTAGGTTGATCCACTTTTGGTCATATGGGGACTTGATGTTAACCTCTATTGTGTCTTCCACTAGAAGGGTCAAACCATCTTTAAGAGTAGTGGGAAATGATTTGAACTAATTATAAATGGTAGGGTCCTCTGTTAGTACTTGGTTTTATATCTCTCCAAGGCATGATGAATAAAAATCCCCTAATAGGAGATATGGCCATGTAACAAAGACCATTGGAAACTTTTAAATTATTTGATCAAAGGCTTTTTATTCTTCAAGAGTGAATTCAGACCTAGAGACATGTTCATCATTGGTGGGCTCCTGACCTATGCTTGAATAATATTGAACACCCCTTGTTTAGAAATGCCTAAAATATATTTTCACCACTAGACTAGCCTTTTTCTTTACTTTTTCCCTAGTTTTAAAGTACCTCAAAGAGGATCTTAATGTATTATTTATTTGCTTTTGGCTGAGGGTATTCACCTATTCTCCAAAAAAGGTTTCAAGATCCAATTTGATTAAGAACCCTAATTTGTGATCATCCAATTGAACATTATCCCTAAGGCCTATGAAATCATAAAAAGCCTCATAATTTTGAAAATCGTCAATTGAGACATTGGGTTCTTGTTGGCCCTAGTTTATCAGTTGCAGATAATATAATGGAATTGGTTATGAGGAATGACTAGTCTAAGGGTACAAATGGAGTGAGTGTCAAATAGATTGGTCTTAAATAGGTCATTAAAAAGGATATGAGCATACTCTACTTCATTGTCAACATCATAATCACTAGTCATAAGCATTGGAACATCATTAAGTTACATGGGGTCACCCCTAGGTGGTTTAAATCCAAGTTCATAGGATCCTTTATACTTAGTCATAGAAATCACCTCAAGTGTTCCCTATTTATTTGGTCCAAGGCCTCCTCCTTCATAGTCTTGCTTTTCCATGATCATATTATGAATAGGATACTTTGAATTTTTATAATAATTGGTATGCTTATCATTTTACAACCATGATTCATCACCTTCAAGAGGGTCATGTTCTAGGATAGATGCTGGCATAAAAGTGACATGTCCTAGACTATGAATGTTTCCTTTACCCTTTATTTTCCATTCCATATGAAGTGGTTTGACTTTAAGTCTTCTAAAGGACTTGGTGTTATGTGGAAGGTTTGTAATGTGAAAGGTGTCATGGGTCAAATACTCTCTTAGGCCATTATTTGATATGGTATAATGATTATATATTTTAGGAAGCACCATGTGGGAAAGTGAATCAAGGGTTCTAAGATCAATTTAGTTATCCTTTGGTAAATAAAAGAGTATTACCTTTCCATTATCTTGTTTGGTAACTATATTCATGCCAAAATGGTAGTTATAGTTCTTGAACTTAGCCTCTAGATGTTTACAATGCTTGTATAGGTGCAAATCTCCTAGTATACAAACCTCCATTCTTGAATTGGAAAACTTGATACATTGGTGTAACATTGATGAGACTACATGAATTTCAAGTAACGAATGTCTACCCAAAAAAATATTGTATGATAAATCAAGATCTAGCACATGGTAAAGTGTATCATGATCAAGGGCCCAAGGATAACTAGTAAACAAATGGTACCTTATGATTCTCATTCTTCATTATCATAGGCTTTAATATTTATTGTTTCTTCTTAGAGATCTAATATCATGTACCTAAGAAGTTTGATGAGCTATAGAGACACTATGTTTAGACCTGATCCATTGTCTATAAAGACACATTTCACTTTGTGCCACTTTATGCAAATTTCAATATATAATGGATTATTATGCAGTGAGCCAAGGAATGATAAATTGCTTTGGTTAAAGGTTACTTGTTGGGATGGAGTGAGGTGTCTAACCAAATCTTGAAAGTTATAAGGGGATATGTCATTTGAAATTATGGATTGGTTAAGGAATTCATTTAAGATGTTTTTATGGATTGTTGATGTATGCAACAAATCTAAAATGGATATTTTTGTTGACATCTTTTACAATTATTCCACAATGTCAAACATCTTTTCTTGAATAATGTTAAATGGCTTGTTTTGAGGTAGAATGGTTGGTTGGATGATGGGTGAAGTGGTAGATGGCTAGGGTCCTGGAATGGTAATATTTGACCACTAAGTTTTGATTAAACAATTGAGTTGGGATATAGGACCATGGTTTCTAATAAGTGATGGTGGTGGGGGAAAAACAAGATAAGTCTTTGTTGCTAGTGCATTTTTGCATGGTCATGAGGCAAAGATGAGTTATCAGTATAGGATCCAAAATTAGTAATCCCTACTTACTAGTACATGTGTATGCAATCCTAGGTCAAGGAAGTATTATCAGTGTTAGTTGATTGGAATTATTTATAAAACATATTAATTGATGGGTATTCTGTATTAGATTAATGGAGATGGTGTAAATGTGAACTCTTACAATATGGCCTATAACCCTGTTGTAGTCATGTGCAATTGTGTGGTAGGTTTATTGGCTATTACCATTCTAAACTTGGTCCCATCCATTAGGTTGACATTATTGGTTTTGATGTTGTTGATTCTATTTTTTTAGCCTCAATTATTGGTATTATTATTGTTGATGTTTCACTAGCCATTGTTGTTGTTGTTATGGTTGGTTATTATGCTGTAGAAAGGGGTTTTGATAGATTATAAGATTTTGATTAGAAGCGAAAGCATCTAATGTTATCTCCTCATTCTCTAACATATTCAGAATCAAATGTTTGATTTACCCATAATTTCGTAAATTATGTCTGTTAACTCAATGATATTCACAAAATTCATCTTGTCGATACCAATCAAGATAAGCAATGCCCTTGGGATAATGTTTTAGTATAGGCTAGCTAATCAAATTAGTGGTGGAAAGATTGTAAAACATAAATTCAATAGGTTATCCAAGGTCACTAAAAAGGTGATGATTAGGCATTATTCTCCTTGGAGGAGGGGTTTGTAATAGTAAAGTTTGTTACATTTGCTACATGGGCTTGGGTTATTATACAGGCTATGTTTGCTAAAAAGGTTATGGGTTAGGAGTGATTTTCATATGCTATGTGGGTTGAGCAGATGGTGTTTACACTATTTAGACATATCATGGCTTGGTTACTCCATTTCCCATAACATTCTTGTTATGATTGAATGGTTTGTGTTTTTCATAGTTATTAGCTTGTGCCGGTTGTGATGCTTGTGCTTGGAATTGGCTATGGTTTTGGTTCTAGATATTTCCTTGATTAGTAACCTAATTTTTATTTGAATAAGTAAGCTTGATGATCAATTTGTTAATAATGTCTTACTTGATCAATAAACCTTTGTCAATAATATCTTTAAAAGTATGTGCACACTGTAGTTCCAGATAATAAGATATCTCAATATGCAAATTTTGGGTAAACACAGTGGCTAATTATTTATTTGGTAAAATGTGGATGAATCAACTTGAAATGGATATATATCACTATAGATAGCTTTCAAAAATGTCACCATCCTTTTTATTGGCTTGAATTTAGTCGACCAATGAAATCTCATGCTCGAAATTGTATGAGAAGTGTTTCACAAACTTGTTTGAAAGATCATCAAAATATGATACTAAATTCTTGTGCAACTTCAAAAACCACTCCAAAGCTTGTCCTACCAGACTCTTTGGGAACAATAACAACAAGTATATGTTTTTGTTGGAAATATTGTCATTGATGTCAAATGTCTAGCATTTTGGTGATAAAGGCCCCATTGTATTTAATGATGTTTGTAATAAATATATCTTGGCTAATGTGTGTTAATATTTATTTAATATTAATGATGATATTTTTGGTTGCATATGAGACAAAAGAAGGGCCCATGGAGAATTCAAAGAGTCATGGGGTAAACACAAAAGAGGGATGGGACGCATTTTCCCATGAAGAGTCATCTTGGGGAATTCCAAGAGTCACCAAGTGAAGACAAAAGAGGAAGGGCACAATTTCTCATGAAGGGACACTTTGAGGAATACGAAAAGTCACCAAGATAAGGAAAAAGGAGGGAAGGACATTTTTGCTCATGAAGGGTCACCACATGACTTTTCAAAGGCAAGGATATGAAGGATCATACAAGTTTGGCACCATTTTCCATGAGGATTGAAGGGTCACAAAGGGGGAAGGCCAAAGGTCATTTGGAAAGATATAAATAAAGGCTTGAGAAGCCATTTGTTATATGAGAGATAGAGGTTGATTTTATATTGAAATATCTAGCTTAGAGGAGCAATTATGAGAGATGAATATGATTTGTATTTTTTATATCTATCTTAGAAGAGCAAAGGTGAGAGAGGAAAGAGATATTGTAATGAACTATCATTTGTTGAGATAACAACATTGAGAGATAGTTGTGTGGTATACATAAAGGGATTGGTGCTCTTGTGGGTTGGTCGTTACAAGTTGTTGATGGGTTGGTGCTCAGCAAAGGGGTTGGTGCTCTTATGGGTTGGTGCTCGACAAAGGGGTTAGTGCTCATGTGGGTTGGTGCTCATGAATAGTTGCTGGGTTGGTGCTTAACAAAGGGGTTGGCACTCTTATAAGTTGGTGCTTGCGAATATTGTTTGGGTTGGTGCTCATTCATATACTTGAGATTGTTCCTTGTGGTTTTTCCCACATTGGGTTTCCACGTTATATTTGGTGTCTCTCTCTATCTTGTGTGGTGTTTATTGTTTGAGTTTTATTGCATATCTTGAATTTTTGATTAAGTAGAGTTTGATTAAGGGAACGTTTTATAAGATATATGATATACTGATTCACCCCCTCTCAGTATATCCCGTGTTTAACAATTTTTCTATTCCACTTAATAACATGTGATGAAAAACTCTATCAAATGTGCTTTGGGATCACCTTTCCCCTTGTATTTGTCAAATTTTGGGGGTTCATATCCTAAAGGAAATGGTATCTATAAGTAATCCATCTTAAAAGAATAATAACACACATCATCTAACTTGAAATTTTTTGTCTATTTATCATCTTGGGTGGTGGTAATGGCATTCTTCATTTGTTGCAGTTCTTGGGCTAAGAAAGTAGAAGAAACATTGGTTTGAGGTGGAGGCTGGGTGGTCCCAAGTGGATTACTTTGACTAGGGTATAATGGAGGTATATTTTTTTATTTAATGTTGGTTTGGTTAAGGAATGGACCAAGAATATGCATTCATGGATTAGGGTTTAATTATTGAAATTACACGTATAGTTTCATGATATTCTAGTTGGGGTTTTATATTTGGGCCTAAATTTGAGAAAATTATGACTAAAATAGAGTAATATGGTCATATTATGCCTATTGAGGTTAAATAGGGACATGCTACTTACTAATAAAACCTTGTTGTTGAGGTGGGATTTGTGAACCAAGACTTTGTCTCTAAACTTGTGGCACGTTATAAACAAAAGAAAAAGGTTGCCTAATAGTTACTTGAGGAACATTGGAATCTCTTTATTTCATGAGTCCTAGTTGGTAAGTGGATGCATGCTGAAGATTCATCACCTATCACTAACCAATATTCATATGTTATTTATTAGACATAATTTGGTTTTGGATTGGTATGTTAATTTGTAATGAAAGAGGTATGTTTTTTACTACCTGACAAGGTGGAATATTAATTTCCCCCTATTGAGGTGGAAATATATTCTACCTCTATTTCATGGATTTATTGGATGATTATTAATATTATGGAATATTAATTATTTCCTATTTGGGAGGATTAAGCTTTATCACATTATTTTGTGTAATTGCATTGCTCGTAGGCTAACTACCTAACCCTATTAGTTAAGTGCTAAAAGAAGTAATTGGCTGAGGATTAGTGGTAAATATTTGAGGTTGGGACATAGGAACCCCTACTCCATAATTTTTAGTACCACTCATGGTGCTAAATAAATACACATTTGTTTATGGACTATGTGTTTTCATGTTAACACTAATTAGGTTTAGATTAGATGTTGTTTTCACATTGTCTACTATGTTTTGCTTAGTGTTCTACATAGAAGTAGAAGACACTTCTTTGATAGTTAGGGTATGGAATGTGTTATTGATCAGTTTTTTTCCATGTCTAAACCTTGATTTTTTTGACCAATTATTTCTGTTAAAACTCATATTGAAGGATCTAAATCAATAAGAGTCCTATTCATCATGGTCATATCATTAAAATTATGTGTTAGGTTTAATTAAGTTTGGTATACCATATGCATCTATATGAAGTGATCTTCCATGAGGCCTTTTCCTTTGAAAAGCATACGAGGGTTATGATATGTCATTAAGACTAGAGCTAGAGGGTTACTAGAATAATATTGTTTCATTTTGTTGACTATAAAGTACATTATGAAGCATTTGTACTAGACTTGAAAAATTCTCAGGAGGGAAGTTTGATAGAAACTTAGCCCCTAATTTTATATCTATGACCAAAATCTCATCCCTGTTCCAATAAGTGATGCTCAAATAGATAAGGATCATATATGGATTCCATAGTAACATAGAACAATTGTTGAAGAAATGTTTATTAAATTGAAGGTACTATAATTAGGTCTTGCTTTGTTTGTTCTTGATCCTGCTTGAAGTATGGAGGTGTGTTAACCAAATAATGATCCAATGGATCTTGGTTTTGTGCCACTATTTGAGTGTTATAATATGGATAAGGATCTGTCTCATAAGAAACATCTTCTACATAGGGGTCTTGAATCATTTCTTATTATACGACAACATTACTAAGCCCTAGATTGTACATGATGCCACTATGAGTGTAGGAAAACATGTTGGTATCCATTGTAAATGTTTCTCTACCACAAGGGAATAGAGTTATACAAACTCTAAAAAATTAATGTCAAAAGGTTTAAACTTGGTCTAATTTAGTTATAAGAATGGATATGTATATCCAAAAAAATATTATGCAATGACTTGTGCTAAAACAAGCTAACATCAAATGTCTAACATTAGATGTATCACACAAAAAGGTCAAGTAGATGAACCAAAAATAAAAATACTAAAGTTTAGGATCAAAGTGTTTTAAACGAGTCTAATCTATGAAAAACAAAGATTGCTAGGTCTTTTGACTAAACACAACATCAAAAGCTAGGCTCAAATAGGCTATGTTAGGGTTTTTGGCCAAATGAAATCAAAATCTAGACTTGAAATAAAGATGAGGTATTTAATCTAACATATTTGAAAAACTTTTAATAGAAAATATGCATTTGAATCTTGGACATAAACTTGATAAATGGGTATGAGGTATGAAACAAAAGGCACTTAGAGATAGATTTTTTTCTCCTAAATAACAACACAAACTAGATTCTTTTGACCAATAAGCTAGACAAAAATTAATGAAGTAATTACACTAGACAAGGACTCACAAAGGTACTTGAATTGGTTTTGAAAAGTAATTGGACCCTATGCAAATAGGTCTATGAAACAAGTGCAACGATGCTAAAATGCTCCAAATGCATGACAAATGTTTGTTTCAAGACTCTAAGTCAAAATAGTTTGACATGTTTTGAGCAGCATAACACTACTCGTCTCAACTCAAATGATACAAAAACATAAAGTTTGACAAATTTCTAAGGCAAAAGTGTTGTATAAAATGGACTCAAGGCTTGCTTCACTGTGGCACAACAAGAATGATAATGGGAATGGTAGTATAGAATTTCATTATATAAGATCTCAAATTATAATATATTCATCTAAATAAAAAATATAACAGAGGGCTATTAAATAGACATATTAAAAGCATAAAAAACTTCCTAGAATATAGGAAGGAATACAAATAAATAGACCTGTGATAGACTTCAGGTGTAACAACATAACAAATTAACAATAAAATGCCTATGGTGAATTAATCACTGAATAAAATAATATAACATTCTCCCCCTTAATTCGACATAGCTTAAATTTAATAGGAAAAAAATTATGTAAATGCCTCAAATTTGTCATGTGTAAATGACTTGGTGAAAACATATGCATGTTGTTCTTCTATTGGGAAATACAAGAGCTAGATGTTTTGTTGTTGTAAGTGTTCATGAATGAAATGAAATTGCACCTTAATGTGTTTTGTGTGTTAATGAAAGAATGTATTACAAAAAATTTTAAGAACACCCTCATTTTCATAGTATAAGATGGTAGGTGTCTTTTGTGGTACTTCTAATCCTTCTAGTATGCTATGTAACCATATTATTTCACAGACAACTCCTCCTATAGCATAATATTCTACTTTAGTGGAAGATTGAGAAAAAAAGTTTTGTTTCTTGATCCTACAAGATATAATACCATATCCTAAAAAGAACACATATCTAGATGTGGATTTTCTATCAAAAATATTTCTTGCATGATTTGAGTTAGAATATCCTATCAAGAAGAAATTATCATTCTTATATTCTAGGCTGAAGTCCACTATACCCTTGATATATCTTAGCATTCACTTTGTTTATCTATAGTGAGACATATTTAGATCCTACATGAACCTTGAAAGATAGCTAACTACATACCTAATGTCTGGCCTAGTATATGTTAAGTAAATAAGACTCCCAAGAAACTATCGATAGAGAGTTGTATTTACTTATGGTGATTAATTTATACAAGAAAATTGAAGCCTTATCTCTATAGGTGTAATAATTAGATTACTATCCATCATCATAAATTTATTAATTATTATATTGGCATATTTCATCTAGGACACAAAGATGTAGTGTTCTTTTTTCCATACTTCTAATCTAAGACAATAGTGTAGAAACCCAAGATCTATCATGTTGAATGACAGATTAAGATCTTTCTTGGTTGCATCTATCATCTTCATTGAACTACCAGTGATGACTAGATCATCAACATATAATAAAATAATTAAAATCTCACCCCCTTGATATTTTAAGTAGAGATTTGGATCATAGGGACACATCTAAAATCAATGTTGGATGAGATGTTCATCGATCTTTATGTGCCAAGCTTGGGGAGCCTATTTGAGACCATACAAAGATTTTATAAATTTACATACTTTTTCTTCATTACCAAATGAGACAAAACCTTTTGGTTGTGTCATGTAAACTTATTTTTTTAGATCTCCATTGAGATAGGCATTTTTTACATCCATCTAGTGGATCTTTCATCTAAATTGTGTAACCAAAGCAAATATCATTCTGATTATTTTGATCTTGTCCATAGGAGAAAATATATCCTCATAATCTATGCCTTCTTATGTGCATATCCTTTAGACATGATTCAAGCTTTGTACTTGTATATACTACCATTTATTTTGTATTTCATTTTGAAGATCCATTTATAGCCGATTGGCTTCTTCCTTAGTGGAAGATCTTCAAGATGTCATGTTTTGTGTTTCATTAGTGATTGATATTTTGCATCCATGACATCCTTCCAAGGTTTATATGTTAGGGCTTCTTAAACTATCAAGGGCTCTATTGATTCTTCAATTATGCTCATTAGGGCCAAATTAACCTCATCTTGAGTCATGTTGTGAGTCCTTGGTCTAGTAGTCAATGTGTCTAGAGCTCTATCCAATTTAGCATCTCTTAATGTACTTTTATACCATTTATGAATACATTGAACTATTTTTATGGGTTGATCTATATTAATTGACTAAGCATATTAATCATCATTGCCACCTTTAGTGTGGTTATGACCTTTTAAATTATCTAGAGCTCTAATTATTGAATTATGTGAGTTTGTGGAAAGTAAAATAGTTTTATTTTTCTCATCAAAATCTACATCCCTATTGATATATATCTTCTTTATTTTAAGGTTCATCAGTATGTAGGTTAATGACACTTCATTATACCCTAAGAATATATAAGGCATGGATCTGGTATCTAGTTTATTTTTCTTCTTTTTAGGAACATGCATATAAGACTTACATCCAAAAACTCAAAGATGAGAAATGAAAGGTTTATGCCTTATCCAGGCTTCATGTGGAGTAATATTATGAAGAGTTGCTATGGGTGACCTATTTAAAAAATGAACTATTGTTTTCACTACTTTTGCCCAATATGTGCATGTTAAACCCAAATCTTCAATCATGCTACACACCATTTCCATGATAGTATGGTTTCACCATTCTATAATACATTTTGTTATGGAGTGTATGGTGGAGTCATTTGTCAATCAATACCATGTTCTTTCCTAGTGAATTGTCCCCCTCAATTTGAGTGGAGAGCCTTGATTTTATGACTAGTTTTAGTTTTAACTACTATTTTGAACTCTTTGAAAGTATTTTAGGCTTGTTATTTGGTCTTTAGATAGTAGATACACATTTTGCATGACTAGTCATCAACAAAAAACATGAAAAATTGAAACCCATAGTAATTGGATCTCACAGGTCTACATAGATTGGTATGCACCAAACCAAGTTTACTAGATGCTCGTGAGGAACTTTGACCTAAGTATATTCAGTGTAGTTTCCCTACTAGATAACTAATGAAGATATCTATACTTTTATTTATCTAAGGAAGTCCACATACCATGTTCTAATTTTTGAGTGCTTTGAGGTATCCAAAAATGACATGACCATATCTGTGATGCCATAGATTGGCTGTGTTTGAATTTTAAGCTACAAGTGCTTGATTATTTGACTAAATAAATTCTAGTTGGAACATTTTGCCAAATCCTAAGGCTCATGTAAAAATTATTGAGTGTTTTGACTTATCTTTAATCAAACACGTATTTTTTCCACTTTTTCAATCAAATTCAACCTTGTGGTTGTGGTTAAGTAGCTAATTGACTGATAAAATATTTTTTATGACTCTTGGGACATACAAAACATATGAGATTTTGAAATCATGTCATCTAAGTGGTAAAGAGATATTACCAATGCCTTGAACTTAGTAAGATGAATCATCACCCAAAGAGACATGATTTTTTAGGAAAGTCTCATTCATGTTATAGAACCAATCTTGTCTTTCAGTCATATGTTGAGTTTCACCTAAGTCGACATACCAGATAGAACTTTTTGATGTTGACTCATCATGAGACTATATAGCATATAAGACATCCTCATTAGAGTGGGTGTCTTCTTTTTCATCAATGTTGCCTTGCTAATTGTATTTATTCTTTGAATACCCTTTCTTTTATCCTCATCCTTTATGTAGATGAGATGATTGTTGGTGACTGGGCTTCTTGTTACTTGAAGAGCCCTATAAAATGGAGTTATACCAACAATTCTTTAGTTCATGGCCTATTTTTCCACATATAAGGCACATTTTATGTTGTTTATCCCCCTATGAATGATGTTGTTGACCTTGATTTTGTTTAGAAGACTTGATCTACTTCTTATGTTTCTATTGATTAGAGGTAAGATTATGTTCTTCTGACTTTTTTTCTTCTATATGCATAGACTCTTCCTATTACAACATGTTTACCAACTTATCAAAAGATTGTTTCTATTTTGTAAATATCAAAGTAGTCATGAATATCCTATAATAGGTGGTAGTGCTCTTAGGAAAATAGGTGCAAGAGATGCATCTCACACTATTTTGCCCAATGCTTTGAGCGAAGCCCTTAGGGTTACAACATGGCATAGAAAAACTTCCACTTTTTTATTGGAATTTAATTTGAGGGAATGAAGTTCAATCTATAAATAAATAATGGTTCATTCATTTTTGGCCTCATAGACTATCTGAAGCTTATCCCAAGCATCTTTTGTTATTATGGCCTCATGGATATGAGGTTGTACCTCATCCAATACTCTAAACATTATTATCAACTTTACCTTCTGATTATCTTTATCAAAATTATTTTGATGATCAATATAATTATCATGTTAGGTACAAGTGCCATTTACAATAGGCCAAATGTCTTCAAATTCTAAATGTGTCCTGATTTTAGTTTTCCAAGTGGAATAGTTGTCATCATGAAGAAGCTATGAATCTAGAAGAAAGAATTTTGGCCCATTTCTAGCCATTGTGTAGAATTTTAAGGTGATGGATTGGTCTCCAAGTATCAAGGTATCCCTTTCATTATACCATTAGTTTGGGATACCAATCCTTTCTTTATACATGCCATTTTGGTATACCTAATGGTACATAGAAGAAACTTGCCCTTTTTATATACTTGATGGTACATGAAAGAAGCATAAAAATACATGAAATATATTGATATGTGGTAATTATATAGTACTAAAAAGGGTTCATCCAATCACTAGCACTTGCTTAGATGGATTTCCACATACATGTGTGTAACCTCATTATATACTTAGAAATACCACCAATCAAGATGTATGCCCTTCGACTGAAATAAATGGGTAGATAAAGGTCAGGATATGAGTGAATGTTCCTTATTTGTCCTTGATGATTTAAAGGGATGATGCACAAATGTCATTGTTATAGATATGTTAGGCTATGCATGCAACAACTCAAGCATAATGGCATTACCCATAAACACAATTCAAAGGCATAACTATGATTGAACACTACAAATGTGCAAACATGCACTATTTATTTTTGAATTTACTTGCAAAAATTAAATATTACAATGATTTTTGGAAAAAAATATTACAATTTATGGAAAATAAAATTTTGTTCAGATAGAAAAAGAACCCCCCGCCCTTGATTTTTAAAGAAATTTATTTAAAAAAATATGCCCTTCTAGGATTATATGATGGAATGAAAAATTTTGCCCCCTTTTCTTTTTTTTAAAAAAAAGTGAGGATGCTTGAAATCTTGACCTATGCCTTAGTTCAAGGTTTTACAAAAAATGATGTAGCTAAGTGAGTTATGAATACTTTCAAGCTTTAAAGGTAGAAGATTTAAATTTAAATTTTAAATTTTTGAAACTTCTGATTCAAAGACTAAGTAACTCACCAACCTTGTTTGAAGAAAACGTGGGTGGTCTCTTGAACTATGCTTTTCTTGAGAGTATTTATTTGCATGGTTATAGGAAATTAAATCTTTGATCCAAAAATTAAACTGATACATCCACCATCATAAATCAAAACCTTCAAAAGATATAAAAACACACTCTTTCCACTTCAAATTCAAGTAAATGGAGCTATAAGTATGAATAATTCTACAGATGATGACATAATCAACAAAAGATTGGAAATTGAAGGATAGATCCAACAACCTTAGGGAAGTTGTTCTTGCACCAGTGTTCAACACACACCCAAGTGCATAGACCTAATTTTATTTGCTCCTTCTTAGGGTCTTGAATGAGAACTTAATCACTAGGTCTGGTAATCCCAATAGTATCTTGTGTGGTTCTTGAAACTCACAGGAGTAGCATGTATCAATTACTCATCCACTACCTACTTTGATATAAGTTGTAGAATGGAAATTCCATACCTTGGCTTATTCATTTCCTATTTTAGATACTCCTCTACCTACCTTATAAGCTTAAAATTTTCCCTGCTCCATGTATTCTACCCTCTACAAACAAATCTAAATTTTAGACTAAGGTTGGTGCCACATGTTATGCCAATCAATGGCTATGTAGATAGTAATAAATAAAATGTAGGCTATAAATTCCATGCTTAGCTTCAAACTATGGGAGATCACGTGTTTCTCCAATATCTTATTGCATGTTTTCATCTCTTGATCTGAAACCAAATATAAGAGTTGAATAGTAATATATTCATCTAAAGAAAAAATATTACAAAGGGTTATTAAATATCCATATTATAAGCATAAATAACTTCTTAGGAAAGAATACAAATAAATAGACCTGGGATAGAATTTGTGTGTAAAAACATAACAAATTAACAATAAAATTCCTATGGTGAATTAATCACCAAATATAACAATCTAACACATTCTTGAACTTAGAGTGAAAGCAATGCACAAGAGGATCTAAGTTCACCAATGATTAAAATGATAGTGAGTCTATAAATGGCCTTCAATCCAAATTGAAAATTGATCCTAAGTTCCCTCAAGTCTAGTGCAAATGGTGAACTCACTTAACACATCAACCTTATGAACATATAAAGGTGAATTTCAAATTTAAATTATCAATGAAAGACTTAAGAAAATTTGGAAAATGGTCTAGACTCAAATGGGTAACATAACTACACCAAAATGGATGCTATGACATAATATTCTAGATGACAAACTTTGAACAAGGAAAAATATGATTTTCACTTAGACAACATAACATCTCTTTATTCAATAAATATGGTGGACAATGTGTTTGGTTATGGATTTTGTTAACAAACAAGTTTTTGACTCAAAATAAGACCAAGTAATCTAAGACAAAGACAAAAATAACTAAGTAATCATCTTAATCCCTAAACTAACAAGGTTGCATGATATTGTTGAAGTCTATCTTTATATATGCACTTGAGAGGAATTTAAGTGTTCATCCAAACTAAAAGTGCATTATATAGTAGTGTTTTTACCCCCCACCCCCCCTTCTCTCAAGTGACAATACAATGGCATAGACTTTAGGGTGCACCTCACATCAACAATATTTCCATGGTAAGTGGGGTTTATCTAAAACTCTACAATTTTTGACCATCTAGATGGATCCCATGTGTACCAAATTTCACATTACAATATAACAGAATCAACACATCATTTGGGTCTACATCAAATGGCTTCTTTTGACAAGATCTAGTCCTTTTGAAAACCACTACATCTATCACTTGCTCAGTGAATCAAAATGTGAGAAATGATCATAAGTCCCAGGCTTATCCTCTACTAATGGAGATGCTTTAACCACTCAAACCACAATCCTAGTGAGGGGATCCCAATTTGTATACCCCCTAATGGAGAGGGATTAAATATGATTCTAAGAGATGAAACTCTGGGTCAAGGCTTTACTAAAGAACTCATGGGAGGTAATGAAGTCCCCCTCACAAGACAAAATGCATGAAGTAAAAACTAAGTAAAAAAACCTTATGGTTGTTTCTAGATCACCCAAGTCATGTAGGTCTTGGGGTGAGCCTAGACAACATCCTTTTTATGCCTTTGGACTAAGACATAATTTATAATGGAGATGGCACTTTTGATCCCATAATTTCCTTATAGTGGATGAGGGAGAGAATAAATTCAAAAATATATTTTTTATTAAATAAATCTAACTAAGCAAAGGATAAATGACTTTCATGAAATAAAAACTTTGAAGTGAGTTGAATTTTAAAGCACTAAATTGAAATATTTGGTGGTTTTCTTTGGCCCCTTGGCCTTAAGTTAAAAAGCTTTAAAAAACAACCACACACACTATTCAAATAAACATCCATGTTTTTCTTTAACCACCAAATGGAAAATTCATAATTATTTTTAAGCACCCAAAAGAGGTTAAAAAACTTAATTAAGCTTGATTTTATTCTTTTCCAAGTAGGTTTTACAATAAAATTGTTAGATTTTTATTTCAATTTGAAGTTTTTTGTGAATGAGATAAGTAACTTTGAAAAATATGCTCTTTTGTTTTGTTTTTAGAAAAACACAATGACCATCAGTGGTCACAGATAACCATTGGTGGTCTTAAGGAAACTGTCATTGATCAGTTATAAGTAATCATTGGTAGTTAAGTAGAATCACTATTGGTTGATAAATGACCATCGGCAATTACCTGTGGACCTAAAGGAAAAACCTCAAAAGTAAATGTGTTGGATTAAACAAGTGTTAGGCTAAAAAATAATAAAATTTGAAAGGAAAAGCCTAGTTGATAAGATTAAATGATTTCTAATCCTATAAATCACAAATCAATTATAATAGAAAGAGTTGAAATGCAAGTTTTTAGTCCATTTCTACTCTATAACCCAACAATCAGTGGTTGGACCTAACCTTTCATGGTCACACCTGACCATCGGCAGTCCATGTGTAAACCTATGAAGATGAAGTATTACCAAACAGGATTATAAAATCAAAGTTAAGATGTTTCAAGCATCTAAATCATAGTTTAAGACTTACATATTTCTCTTCTTGGTATGTGGGATGCATTGAGTCCCATCAGACATGTCATTTGTGAACACATGATATAATAAGGATAAATTAGTATCATGTTAGTATATGAAAAAAAATCTAAAATAAAACATTAATGAGCTAACACCTTAAGCCTAATTCATAGGGGGAGCTTGGTGAATAAATAAAATCAAGACACAATAAAAATATGAATAAATAACAAACTTTCCTCACCTTCCTTGGTTGCTCCAAAGGCTTTGTTCGTTGGTTTGCTCAATTTGTGCTTCAAAGGACTTTATCAATGGAGCTTTGGCTATTATTCACCTCCTCTTGAAATCACTGGCTTTGTGGATTTGGATTGTAAATCTTGACTCAATAATTTGGCATAATAACACTATATCAAATATCTTTTAAAATCATTTGTTCATTATAACTTTGGCTTGAGAGAGCTTAAAATGATGAGAGTGAGGCCTTATATTTATATATTTTTCCATTTGATCATAATGAACTTGGATCATCCATCTCAAGACGAATATGTGTGACAATTAATCCATTTAATTTTGGAGGCTAAAATCAATAAATTCCCTCATAAATATTTGGGATAGAGAGGCATTAAAGAGGCATATGAGGGTTTAATTAGATATTTGTGGCAATTATGGCTTGTAAATACCACCTCATAGATGATGTCATTAAGTGATGGAGTAATTCACCATTAATTTCCATTAATTAAATAATCAATAACCTCCATGGAATATCCATTTAAGCTCTTAATTCAAATTAATTATCTTTAAACATGATTAATCAATTTTGATGAAATTATTTAGAAATTGGTACTCAATTAATCAAACTAGTCAAAATATCATATTATTGGATTGAAATTTTACTGGAGTGAAATTAGAATGCAATGTTAGATGCGTTGGAACCATTATTCTATTTATGATGTTACCAACACAAAATAACACAGGCATGTGTCTTATGAAAAAATATTGGTAGAAAAGAGCAATCTAGAGCACCTAGGTGTGAGATTGTCAATTCGACTCAGAATGAATCGATCAAAGTTAGGTATCACATAAAATGCATTACTCCATTTAGGGATATGTTAGCCAAAATTGGCTATTTTATATGACAAATTCAAACCATTTATCACCTTTTAGTGTTTTTAGGCCAAATTGTGATGTTTGGTAGAAATTGGTCTGAGGTTTGATCAGAAGTTATTGGTGGCCACTTTTAGGTGTCTACAGTTATGTTTTGTTTACATGATATGCTATTGATTAGTCACTATTAAATTTTACATGTTTATTTTATGTTTTAGCATAGTTAGTATTATAAGATCACTAATTAGATTCTCATGGTGTAATCTAATGAAATAATACTTGGAATATAATTTAAAAATATATATTATGCTATTCTAGTAAATCCCTATGGGAATGTTATATTGTGGTATCATAGTTGTGGCTCAAACTCTAAGACTTAATGAGTTTGCTAATGTTTTCATATTTGTTACATCCTAACTCCTTGCCATGCAAAACTTGCTAGATTAATCATGGATATATGTAGCTAACAAATTCAAATTTTGTTATATTTCTGACTAAGATTAAGATTTATGCTATTAAAGGATAGTATAAAGTTGCTTACTTAGATGATGACACATCATTGCTTACTATGAGTTGGATTAATGTATGTGTTTATATTTCAATCATATTAATGTGTTATTTTAGTTATACTATTTCTTTATTTCTAACATGTGATATGATCTAATTACCCACGTGTTATGAAATAAACATAGGAGAATTCATCCCTTGAGTGTGCCAAAGGGAGAGCATCATCAGAGAGGGTGATGTAGATGGAGATGTTGAAGGTCTAAAGAGAGCTAGCAAAACTCTACACACACAATAGATAGTTATGGTAGAAAATACATTTTAAAATGATTGCATTTGATGTTTGTTTGAATTATTATTTTATGTGTTTGCCTAAGTAGGTAAGACTTTAGAAATAAATTCCCTTGTGTGCTTAGCCTAATATGCCATTAATATATGTAGAGTAAAATTTGATAAAAAAAGAATTTAATATGGGATATTATTCATGACTTTATCATTAAATTACTAAAGTATAATTAAATGCTAAATTAAGTTTATTATTAAATTAGGATTTCATATTAAAATATAAAAAGGGAATTGTTTTAAAAAAAGAAAATGGAAATAGAAAAAGAAAGAAACATAAATTATAAATCTAGAAAAAAACAAAAAAAGAATTAGATGTCTTAAAATTAGTAAAAACAAAAAAATAAAACAAAAAGAAAGCCTAAAAATAAAAAATTGGAAAAAGAATTAACACCTATTTTCTATTTAAGAGAGAATTGAAGGAGAATGGAGATAGTTTTATGAATTAGAGAAGAGAAATAAACCAGGGCGTAGCATTGGAAGGGTGCTCATCAAATTTGCAACAAATTTGACAAGTAGGTGTTGCATGTTTAATTTATAATAATTTTTTGGACTCATTTAATTATATTCT
This sequence comes from Torreya grandis, assembly GCA_037957365.1. Lineage (NCBI taxonomy): Eukaryota > Viridiplantae > Streptophyta > Pinopsida > Cupressales > Taxaceae > Torreya > Torreya grandis. The sequence goes on along the minus strand of JARHVA010006806.1, from coordinate 803,503 downwards.
AGTAAAGTGTTTATGGTATAACATTTGTGTTTGTTTCTTCCAACACTTATAGGCAATAAAACTATCGATGAATTTTTCTCATGGAAATTTAAAAAAAAAATGATATTCAATAGATATAAAATAATATATAAATTGGGGATATCTTCCTAATTAGGATTTTTAAAATGAACCTAGGTGTTGAATTAGATAGGAAGATAATTTTAAGAACTAGAAATTAAGTCTTATTTTGGCATTATAATTTACCAATTTCCGCTTAATAGATTTTATAAACCCATGTAAACCAAATAGGAGGGTGCCAAATTATAGTTGTATTTATATATTTGTCATATCCAAAATATGTGGGTGAAATTGTAATCCTTTAACATGCTAAAAAAGTTAGCAAGGTAAAGGCATTGACTTGTGTTAAAACCAAGCATTATAGCTTGTAGTCGCTAAATCAATGTCTTACCAATTAGTGTGTTTTAGCTTGAATAATTCTAAGTTATGATAATATGGAATGATATAAATAATTATAATTAGTATTTAAATTAATAAAATTGATGAGATGAAATTTTAATTAAAAATCTATCATATTTTATAAGCTATAGATAGTATACAAGGTATCGCTCCTCTTAGAGTTGTCAAAATTGTCAAAAAATAATAAATTATTTGGTAATGTTCAACCAATTAATATAAATTGATTTGTTGGAATTAAATATTATGGATACTAATAATTATGTATTTGAACCAAAAATAAAAACACATTATTAAGCAATAGAACACCTTATCAAAAGTGGAATGCCATAATATATGGCAAGTTTGTAGATAGTACACTATGGTAATTATGCTATTGTAAAATGGCATATGAAGTGCCACATTGTATAAAAACAATTATTGTATATTTGGTTTCTTGTATGCATCATTTAAAGCTACACAGTCAGTAGTAAAGTCACCATATTTATGGCTGGACCTACCATTTCATTTTAAAACTGTATATGGTAATCTATACCCAAATGTGTCACTTTTGTTTGTTGGAGCTATCAAGTGAGTATTGAGTTGATTTGGGTGTTATGCAACTAGTTATGATAGATTGAAAACCATTTTAAATCATTTCCTATTAATTAATTCTCATTCATATATGATGGCATTTGCATATTTGTTGCTAGCAAAATTAAGTTGATAGAGTCAATGATAATAAAAATTAATAATATGTTGGTAATTCTTACATTAGGCAAGCTAAAATTACTAATAAAACTAATAAAATAATGGGTCATGGAGGTTGAAATGGCATCTCTTATATTATCACAAGCCCTTGACTTTTATTAACTATTGTTCTAGAGTCACCACTTGTTTTAAATAAAAAGCTCCCAGGTATTATAAATTATGGAATTTACATGTGGTATTTCCATGTGTATAATCAAAAGTATTTGACCAAATAGGTCAATGCCTTATGAATAATAATTAATTTGGATCTATAATTTACTTATTACCAAACCTTAACTTAGGTATTTGCATTATATATGAAAGTGGGTATTAAATACGATGAATGGTTTATGTTTACTCGATATGTGTTTGGTATAGGTGTACATAAAAAATGGGTTAAAGACTTATTAAGTTATGGATTATTGAATGTACATAATAACATAGGTTTATGTATGCTTACACTTAAGTCAAATGGTCTACTACTTGAACTACAGTTCTAAGGGTGGATGAAAACTATAGAACTATGTTTAATTGAGATATGTGTTATGTGCATAATAACACCATTGAAGAGATCCGTGACCTTATATTTTGACTCAAATGGATAAAAATATAATAACCACCTAATGTATAAGATAGATTTATATTATGCGTGTATATAAACACTCATATAGAGGGTCCTACTTATATGATTTGACACATTTTGTTAAAAGGTAACACATTCACTCAACATATATTTGGGACTATGAGACTTGATATCCTTGAAACATAGCTATAAGTATATGGTTGAGTATGTCTATTTTTAAGGTAACTATATTACCTAACAATTCTATGAGTATGGGGTGAGTATAACATTGGTCACAAGAAACTAAGAGTTATGAAACTATGTCAAATAAAGCCTTAAGCTCTAAACCTAGCTTTTAATGATAGACGCATGTTTATCGCTCATCATAAGTCTATGTTATTTTTAACTAATCTATGTGATTTGAGATTCTTAGTTAAAATTACAAAATTTATAGAAATATCTTGATTAAAAAAAGTTTTAATGAACCATGGTTTAGTAATTACATAGATTTGAAGTACGTTAATGTGGTGCACATTATGATGTACATGTGATCATACATAGGGATTGTACCTATAGTTAAATAAATTTACTTGAATAAGTCATCAAGTTTCTTAGGAAATGGAAACTATAAACCTTTTATAATAGTTTCCTAGAAACAAAATGAAATGTTGGATTGAAATATCATAATGGTTTTATGAATTCTCTAAATTTCTATAATGATTGATTGATAGTTATTTGAATTCAAAATTGAATACTTATGGAATGTTAATATGTGTAAATGTTTAGAATGTAATGGTACATCATCATGCATGATTATATGTTATATTTCCTTGAATGCTAGTATGCAATCTAAACTTAAGGTATAACCAAGAGGTATAACCTTGTACTTGCTTGATTTGATGATTGTGTCGCTTGTTTCTTGGAAATTGTAAGTTTGGTTATCTATTTTCATGTAGTCAGGGAACCTATGATATTATGGGATATCATAGAGATTTAAAATATAAATTTATGTCATACTTGGATGGTACATACTATAATTGTTTACACTGACTCATATCTACATTGGTGTATTATATGTAAATGTGTTGATTATTACTATGTTTAGTGTATTTTGTGATAGTTGGTAAGATTTTGTGTATACATGCATGCAAAATTGAGAGTTTTAAAATTATTGTGTTTTTATTTATTTTTTTCCGTGAGAATGGTGACTTTATTTTTTATATATAATACTTGCATATTTATTTATATTTTTATGATTTTAAGACTACTCTATATGACTATTTTTGGGAAAATTAGTAGTTATGTCTTAGAATACTAGACTATGGTAATATGGGTTATCATAGGTGTAGCATGTTTAGAAAAAAATTGTAGTTGTTGAAATATATAATTATTTATATTTTACTTGGGTGGTATAGACTATAATGATTATTTCTAGTATGGGATAGAAATAATGTTCATTCATACATTTGATAGAATAAATGTATGCTTTGATTACTCTTATGTTTGGCATGGTATATGTTGTGTATTTAATATAGGATGAAAACCAAATTAATCTTTTAGTTTAATTTTTTTGACCAATATGCATTACTAATTTAGAGTAAGGAATGAGATGAACCTCACTAGCTTACTAGTCTCACAATGACAGATAAAGGCAATCTGATTAAGTGGTGTGTATGAATTGATTGATCTAGATCATTATTATTTGTAAAAATTTGGCCAATGTATATTTAGTGAGAAATTTTCATTTCATCACTATGATTCACATTTTTTTGCAATATCTTGCAATAGAATTGATTTCTATAATACACTACATGTTTATTTTAGAATCATACAACACACAGGTACTTGCTAGTCTCTCTAGATTCCCATGCCATCACTATCTACTCATCCATGATGGGAGGGCCATTAATTTATGGGAGATTGTGTAGGGGATCATTGGTCCATAATTGGTGTGGAAAATAACTCAGATGATTCTCTTCCTCGCCATAGTAGTATTACTATTGAGACGACACTTGAGATTGTCACATATACTAGAGAGTCTAGGGAACTCATGCTCCGTGAGCCATGTATCTATATGTAAATTATATTGTATTATATTTATCATTGAGTGTTGTCATGAATATTTGTAATTACTCATTATTGTAAATTAATAGCTATGGTTGTAGACTTGTTTCAATTGTAGCTGATTTAATATATTTACTTTTTGTATTCACATTATGATGTGTACTCTTATGATATTAAAGATTAGTATTTTATGATGTCTATTGTTTATTTATATTATCAAGTTGAGTATTTATTATGATATATATAGATTATCGATTTGAAATATATATTTGGTATATATGTTAAATTAAAAAAATCATGTATTTTTATGTCTAACCTAGTGGGGTTGCTACATGTGGTATCAGATTTATGGCTTGAACTCTAGGACCTATTGAGTTTATTAACATTTTTGTGTCTTTTTATTCACTGGTGTGAACCTAGTGACATGAAGTATTTCATTAATATTTTGGATTAGTAGTAATTTAGTTCAAAACCATGAACACTATTATTGAAGTTTTGAGACTTGATAGATTCTCCTATTTGGATTGGTGACTTTTGTGAGTATGTGACATTTATGAAATGTGTTGGTTATAGTGAGTGTGCATCCTTAGGAGATATAGTAACCTCTTATAATTTAAATAGGGTTAGCTTATCGAATTTCTCAATGGTGATGGTTGTATATGAGGCTTGGGTAGATGAGTATATAACATGGTTCATGAGCTATGAAAAAAGGATTTCTACCATAGCTGATCACTTAGATCGAACACCTCGAGTGTGATCACATCCTTCTTGGTAATCAAGTCATCTTCATGATTTATGTTTTGAGTTTTTATAAGTTCAAGGATGATTCTCACTTATTATATATTTTGTGCTTTAATTTTGTGCCTTAGTTTTTCACTAATCCTAGAAATGGAAAATCTTGTAAGACCATTATAGTTGTGTACCACCTAGTGTGGTGGGAATTTTATTGCAGTAGATTACTATCTTTTTGGGTTGATAATTCCTTTATGTTAGGATCTTATTTTTGGTTTGGTACCCTTTATGTCATGTGGGATAGGAAGGAGTTGTTGAGATGATAGTTCCCTACTTTCACTTATGACTCTTTAGAGTCACTAATTTATCTAAACTTGTGATTTTAGACCACATGAGGTAGTAAATCTTGATATATATAAAAAAAATTATAAGATGATTATAATTACTATGTTTTTATTCACCCTTGACTAGATTTATATTAATCTCTTTTTCTTAATGCATGTTGTTCTGAAGATATTTTTTTATATACCTTTCACCATAAGTGAGTAGGGTATAGGATGTGTGAAACATCTTATCAAACTTATGGGTTGGAATAAACCTTTAACTTATTGTGTGCTAGTTGAGCAAGCAAGGATATATTGTTTTGTTTATTTCCTTATAAGGTTAAAGGAATGGTGTGATTCTTAGCCTATGTATGCTATGCTAATTATAACTTTATTTTCTCTTAATCATAAACATAATAGAATAAGTTAAGCTATGAAATATGATACTAGTATGTTTAACTAGTAGTATCTTAATATAATTATAGATTGATTGTATGATCTCTTTTGTATGTATGATGATACATCTAGAGTCATTTATCATATAGCTTTTTTTCAATGATATTTTAGCATAAAATTTTGATTCTTTAGAACATTGTGCACATTTTAAGATCATTAGGTCATGGAAATCTAAGGGAAGAGTAATGAATTAGGAATGTGAGTTCTAAATAATAGGATAGTATCTTACTTGGCCTTACATTGACTCGATTGTTACTGAGTTAGATCCAATAGATGTACTTGTCAAATCAAATATTTGATAGGAGGAACTTCTCAAATCCAATTGTATGGCCATACACATGTATATTGTGTATGGGTATTCCATGATTTTGTATATACTCATGGTAGTTGGCAAAACCCTACACACATAGTAGAAAGTCATGGTAGAAAATGCATTTTAAAATGATTGCATTTGGTGTTTGTTTAAATTGTTATTTTTTATGTTTTTATAAGTAGGTAAAATTATAGAAATAAATTCTATTATATGCTTAGCCTCATATGCCATTAATACATGTAGAGGCAAATTTGATAAAGAAAGAATTTAATACAAGTTATTATTCATGAATTTATCATTAAATTTATAAAGTATAATTAAAGGTTAAATTAAGTTTAATATGAAATTGGGATTTTATATTAAAATATAAAAAGGGAATTATTTTTAAAAAAATGGAAATAGGAAAAGAAAGAAAAATAAATTAAAAATCTAGAAAAAAACAAAAAAGAACTAGATGTCTTAAAATTAGTAAAAATAAAAAGATAAAATGAAAACAAAACCAAAAACTAAAAATATGGAAAACATATTAACACCTATTTTCTATTTAAGAGAAAGAATTGAAGGAGAATGGAGATACTTTTATGAATTGGAGAAGAGAAAAGTAACCAAGCCATAGTATTAGAAGGGTACTTAGCAAATCAACAATACATTTGACAAGAAGGTGTTGCATTTTTAATTTATAATTAATTTATGGGCTCATTTAATTATATTCTTGTAAACTATTTTTGGTAGAACACTTGTATTTTTTGCTTCCAACACTTATAGGAAATAAAATTGTCGATAATTTATCCAATGGATAATAGAAAAACTTTTAGTATTAAATAGATATAAAATAAAATCTAAATTTGGGATGTTTGCCTGATTGGTATTGTTAAAATGAACCTTGGTTTTAACTTAGATAGGAATAATAGATGTAATTTTAATAACTATAAATTAAGTATGATTTTAACATTATAATTTACCAATTTCTATTTTAATAGATTTTATAAACATGTGTAAACCAAATATGAGGGTGTCAGATTATTGATGTATTTATATATTTGTCAGATCCAAATTATGTGGGTATAATTGTAAGCCTATAATATTCTAGGAAAGTCATCAAGGTAAAGGTGTTGACTTATGTGAAAACCAAACTTTATAGCTTACAGTCACTAATCGATGTCATACTAATTAGTATGCTTTAGCCTAAATAATTCTATGTTATGAGAATATAGAATGATATAATAATTATCATTAGTAGTTCAATTAATAAAATCACTGAGCTGAAATTTGAATTAAAAATCTATCATATTTTATAAGCTGTAGATAGTATACAAGGTGTCGCTCCTCTTAGAGCTGTCAAAATTGTAAAAAAATAATGAATGATTTGGTAATGCTCAACCAACTAATATAAATCAATTTGTTGGAATTAAATTATATGGATACTAATAAGTATGTATCTAAACTAGAAATCAAAAGGCCAAATTAAGCATATAACACCATATCAAAAGTGGAATGCCATAATATATGGCAAGTTTGTAGATAATACATTCTAGTAATTGTGTTACTGGTAAATGGTATACGAACCACCACATTGTATAAAAATAATTATTGTATATTTGGTTTCCTATATACATCATTTAATGTTGCATATTCTATAGTAAATTCACCATATTTATGGATAGACCTACCATTTTCATTTTAAAACTATATATAGTAATTTATACCCAAAAGCATCGCTTTTGTTTGTTGGAGTTGTCAAGTGAGTACTGAGTCAAATTGGGTGTTATGCGACTAGTTATGATAAATTGATAACCATTTGAAATCACTACCTACTAATTAATTCTCAACCATATATGATGTTATTTGCATATTTATTACTAGTAAAATTTGTAGACACCTAAAAATGGGCACTGATAACCTCCAACTAGGCTTTTGGCCAATTTCCACTTAAAATGCATAATTTGGCCTCAAAACACTAAAATGAATTAAATGAGTTTCAATTAAAATATTCAAGTACCAATTTTGGTTAGGGTATTAGTAAATGGGGTAATGCAATTTATGGGCTAGCTAACTTTGATCAAATTATTTTGAGTCAAAATGCCAATTTTGCACCTACGTGCTATGGATTGTTTTTTCCTATAAAATATCTTACATGAGACACATGTTTTTGTTATTTGATATTGGTAACATCCTAAATGGGATAATGGATCCAAAACATTTGAAATCGCCCTCCAATTCAAATCCAGTCAAATTTTGGACCAATAACAAGGCATTCTGATTAATTTGAGTAATTTGTGCACAAAGAGATTAATCATGCTTAGATATGATTAATCCAAATCAAGGCCTAATTAATAATTAAATAGAAACTTGTTTAAGATTTTTTTTTGGAAATGAATATTGAATACCTACATCATCAAGTGGTCTCATTTCTTGGAAAGACATCCCTAGGCCATAAATGCCACAAATATCAAGATTCACGCCTCCCATGCCTCATCAAAGCCCTCCATGCCTCTTAATTGATACTCTATATGAAATATTTATGAGAATATTTATAAATTTTAATTACATAATTGGATTAATCCTTAGCCACACATCTCAATCTTGAGATGGATGGTTTAGGTTGATTCTGATCAATCTCAAAAATCTATAAATAAGAGGCCTTACCACATCATTTCTAAGTCTTGATAATGTAAAGTTATAATACAAAAATGATTCCAAAGGACATTACAATTAGTGTTACCATGACAAATTTATTCCAAGCCAAGCCAAGTTAAAGCCACAAGGTGTTAAGGATAGATAGAGGTAGCCAAGCTTCCATTGCCAAAGACTTCATGAGCACAAGCCAAGCAAGCCACTACAATAACCATTTTGGAGCATCCAAGGGAGGTAAATGAAGGTTTATTTTGTATTTTAGTTGTGTGTTTTATTCATGTTTATTAACTAAGATCTTATTAGTGTCTAGGCCTAGAGATGTTATGCTAGTTAGTGTGTTTCTTTCATTTTGTTTTCATTTTGAAACTAACACCATGCTAACCATTCATTCTTGAGCCAAATTCCTAGTTCACATATGGCACACCCGATGGGACCAGACACATCCCACACATAAAAAAATTCATTATAAATCTTTAAAATATTCATTTGGATCATTAAAACTCTTGTAATTTGATTTTCTAATTTTGTTTTGCCATTTTTCTTTATCACGAGTTTATACTATAACTGACATCAGTTAGTAAAACTGTCATCAGTTGGATAAATGTCATCGATCATTATTGGTATAAACAATGTCAGTTAGATAACCATCATTGATTAGTAAGTGTAACTATCATCGGTTAATAAATGTAATCATCATCGGTTATAGAACCAATGTCAGTCACTATGTTTTTCTTAAAACACAAACTTGAGAGCTATTTTTTTGAAGTTCATTGTTTCAAACCCAAAATAGATTCAAAGCTAAAGGACATGCTAACATTTTTTTTGCAAGACCAACCTTGAAATTTTCTAAAAACATGTTTATATCACCTTTGCATGATTAAAAATGAATTAGGAATATTATTTTGGTGCTTAAAGTAACATTTAGGTATTTAAGTGAGTTTTTAGCATTAGTTTTTAAAGTTACAACTAAGACAAGGGGTCAAATGAACACCACCTCCTTTTCCATTTAGACTTAAAAATGAACTCACCTTTCCAAGTTTTTTGTATTTATTTAGCTGTTTAAGTTAGATTTTATGTGGCAAAAATAGGGATGCCGCACGTATACTTTTCCATTTATCCCCTTTACGGAACCCTTGAAATCAAAAGCACCATACCTATTGTAAATAGCGTATTCTAAGGCTTATAAATAAAGTCATCTAAATCACTCCCCAAAAACTTATAAAAGTTTTGGTGACCTTGAAAATGACCCTAAAGTCTTTCTATTAGTATTTTATTTCATGCAAACTTGGCTTGTGAGGGGGACATCATTACCTCCCTTGAGTTCTTTAGGGAAGTTTTGACCCTGGGTTTCACCTCTTGGAATTGACCTCACTTACTACTTTGTAGTTTCACATGGGATGTATCTACATTTGGAAATCACACTACACTGATCAAACAATAGAATGTAGTGGTTGTAAAAAAGACTAGACCTTTTTACGACTAGCCAATATCATGGTCGCCCAATTTCATGCTTGTCTTTTACATCATTTGATGTGAAAGTAATTGTGCAATCAATTCCCCTAGAAATATTCAAAATCTTGCTAATTTATTCAACCCCACATTTCCATACCCTTGCTAGGATTTAGATGATTACACTTCGTGTATTTTGGTCATTTATCTTATTTGGTGTTTTTGAGACTAAAACTTGTGTGTTTATTCATAAAGATGTGTCAAAACCAATTTGTCTATATGTAAATCTTTTGTCTAAAGAGGAATTATAGTAACTATTTTACACCATAGTTGTGCCTTGAATTTTTTTCTAAACTTGTTAGTGTGTGTGTCATTTGAGTTGCAAAGGGTAGCGTTATACTACCCAAATCATGTCAAAACATTTTGAGCCTTTGAAGTATTTGAAACATAACATTGACCATATTATTTGAGTATGATTATGACATTAGGCTGCTCAATTTGCTTCAAGACTTGTTTACCATTATATCAAAACTATTTGTTTCAAACCATGTCATGTTTACCATTTGGACCTTTGTCTTATGCCATCATGTTGTCCAATCTTGTCTAGTTTGTTTGGTTAAATCTTAGTTTTCATCATTTAGTTTTCAATTAGCCTTATCAAGTTTGGATCAAAACATTGATTGATTTCTATTTAAGCCTCAATTCATGGGGTTGATACATAGATCTTTCTCTTTTGGGTTGCATAACTTCAGTTAATCGATTACCCAAAATTGAAAACTATTGATGGTTTGTTTTTTAAATGCCTATCCTCATCATTATTTATACCTTTATTTGGGAGAACATATTATTTATCAAAATGCCTTTTTCCTTATGCTAATTGATCATGTTTATGTTTGATTCTATGTGTTGAGTTTATGTCAAAGTTGTTTCCAAACTTGTTAGATTAAATCAAATCACATCAACCTTTGTTTTAAGTCTAGATTTTGACATCATTTGGCCAAAATTCCTAGCATATGCCTATTTGTTTGAGCCTATGTTTTGACTTCACATTTGGATAAAATACCTAGCAACTCAACTCTTCCCTTTCCTAGTTTAGACCTTGTTTGGAACACTTTGACCTAACCTTTGACATGTTGGTTTTTATTCAGACACTTGATCTTTTGTGCATATGAAATTTGACATTAGACATTTGATGTTAGGATGTTTTATGCCAAGTCTTAGCACAAATCATTTTGGAGATATAGCTCCACTTTTAGACCATATTAGAGATATAACCCCACCCTTTTGACCAATTTTGACTGAGTTTGAACCATTTATCTTTTAGACATAGTTTTTTTGGAGTTTGTAAAACTCTAAGCCTTTTTATTTTTAGATGTTTCAACATTTACATGGATATGTCTAGCTACACTTATAGTGGAGTCATGTACAATCCAACTTATGATAGAATGGCCACACAAAATCCCATTAGGAACCCCTATAGAGAAAGATTTTCTAAGGAGTTTTATTATTCTCCCTATAATACTCTATATGGAGAACATAATGAAAATCCATAGAATCTAAATCAAGCCCTTGATTAGCATGAAGAGGCTTGTGAGGAAGATTTTGAAGACCCAACTATAGAGAATGTTTTTTGGGATATGAATCCATACCCTCTTTTCAATAATCACTACATGGAACATAGTCAAGAACCAGCTTATGAGCCAACTAACAACTGGGATGATATGGTTTATGAGGAATACTTAGATGCTTTGGCTTATGCGAGTAATCAAGCTCCACCACATCATACCATTTCTATTTCAGGACCACAATTTATCACCATTCCCATACTAAGACCTCATCCTTTGGTTTGTGTGAGCAACTAAGCTCCACAACACCCAACCATTTCTATATCAAGACCTCATCCTTTGGTTTGTGTGAGAAATCAAGCTCCAAAATGCCCCTTCATCATTCCAAGACCTAGTCCTTTGGCTTGTGTGGTCAATCAAGACCCACAATGCCCTATTGTTACCATATCATGACTTTGTCCTTTGGCTCATGTGAGTAATCATTCTCCCCAAGGCCCTACCATTATCCAACCATAAGTCATCCCATCTAAACCTCAAACCATCCAATCATTCAAAGACCATGTTGTGTTCAAAACTAGTATTTTCCAACTCATTGGAAACCAAGGCCAAGAGAACCAACCAATTCAAGATGTTTTTGTTACACCAACCATTTGTGATAAGTCAATCTATGATGAATTGCTTATTATTACTATACCAGTTGTCAAGGAGTATCACTCTGATGAGCCAGTCTTTGTTGAGTCACTTATTAATTATTATAACCACCTTTGGGAAAATCATTACCTAAATCATGTGATTTTTATTAAGAGCCTCATATTGACAAGCTAGTCTTTAAGAAGTTGTCTCTTAACCTATTTCCCATCCTAGAGGAGTCTCACTTTGACAAACTAGTTTTTATTGAGCCCATTATGCCATCATAAGCCATTACTTGTCCAAAACCAAATATTTAATAAGACATCATTGTAATATATTACCCATCAAATGAAGAATTAGAGTTAGAGTCAAGTTTTACTCTTGGATCAACATCAGATTTAGCATCAAAATCTAAATCTGAATCAACATCAATCTCAACATCAGATTCAATCCCTTGAGTTAGAATCAGATTCAGAATAAGAATATGTTCATGGCTATTATAATATTGGTTATACATGCCTCAAAAATCAATTTGAATACATTTTTTATCCTTTCAAAGTTTTTTTAGGACAAGTAATTCAGTGTTGACACAAGTTCTCCTAGTATCTTCTACAAGGATTATGATGCCAACATCCATTCCATTACCATTCCACAAGCCATTACTATAAACCAAAATAGCCATATTATTGACATTCCATATCCCATAAGTGTTGATTAGGATTGATAGAATCACACTTTGTTAAATTTCATCCATGGTGACATAGCAATTGAAGAAGAGAAAGGAGGCCAAGACCACATTCATGTAGTAGAAGAGCATTCTCCTAGTGAAACCTTTTTAGAGGCACTAGGGGCCAATCAAAGTCAGAAATCAACATCTTATAGTGAAACTTTTCAAAAAATGCTAGAAGAAAATCAAATTCAAAATCCAATGTTCATTAGTGAAACCTTCTCAAAGGTGCTATGGGATAATTAAGACAACTTCATTGGTGAAAAACTCTTTGAGGCATCAATAACTGAGCACAAATTTTTTTAACTACTTGATGAAGATAAAATCAAAGATCAAATCAAAATAGCTTCTAATGTATAGCCTAATCAAATGGTAGCTACTCTCAAGATCAAATGACAAAAATTGTTGGTGGTCCTATTGAGAGAATATTCAACAGTCTTTGGCCCCATCACAACCAAAATTATGTTGAATCTGACATCAACAACATTACATGTGACTAGAAGTCCTGATCTTTATTTGTTTCCCCACCATTATACATTCCATTATCATCTATCATTCCATTTCAAAATCAAACTTACCATCCATTATTTGTCCTTGTTTACCATCCATGGTTGTACTTTCCTCTGTATAAGCTATAAAGATACCTTATCTCGACATTTTAAGGAATCAAAATCAACAACCAATAAAGATCACAAAAGCATTCTTGACAACCAGATCTGTAGGCCATTTTTGATATAGTAGTTATTTAGATGAGGTGTGGGTTAGAAATTAACATGATTGAGTATTCTATTTTTATCATTTGTTGATTAGGACATGCATCTCCCCATCAATAGGAACAATATAATCATATGCCATTTTCCCATACCTAAGCCAACAATATGTACCATACCATTTCACATTGCCATACCATTGCCATTGTTGTAGATCCCAACAATTTACCCCATCACCCGGGGTTAAACCTCTTACCATTTTATCTAATTTATCAATCCATCATTATCCTAGAGCAAGACCATGTCATCCTATCATGCCATTCCTATCTAGACAAAAGCTTGTTTTTACTCAACCTACCCAATCTTATTTTGATCTTGGTTAATTTGGTTCTTCCTACACTTTTTGTGAGGTGATTCTAATCAAGTTTCAATAATCAATCCAATCCATGTTTACAATGATAGTCTATGAAATTAGTTTTATTTTTGATCTAAAAAGATATCTTTCATCCTATCAGGTTTGTTTATGTGAGCTTGATTATAACTGCTTATGGGAAAATTAGTGTTTCACCTATCTTGCTACTAATTATAAATTCCTATGGAAAAATTACTATCATTGACCTATGCCATTGTATCCTAGTTATACTTGATTATGGGTAAACTAGGGAAAACACTTATTTATCATGCATTATCGCATCACCTTGCCATTACTATTTTCATTTGACTGGCCATTTGTCAGATTTGAGAACTTGTTGGGGTCTAGTTGGTTTTTCCTCATCTTTAGGTGGATGTAACTACTATGACTTGAGGTCATTTCAAGACTATGTGGGTCATGCTAAATTCATGTTGAGATCACCTCAATCCCCCTTTCCATATGCTCTCACCATTTTATGAGAAACCTAAGCGAAATGCTCTCACCATTCTACAAGCATCTTGTCATTATCTAATGAGTTAATATACCTCAAAATTCTAAGAATATTCATAACATTTCAAAAATCCAAAAATATTTGTCCTATTTAAGCCTAGTCAGTTATCCTTGATCTGTGTTACTGGGGCATGGTCATTATTAGGATGTTTTCCTTTGTTTTTGTTTTCAGGTTTTCTATTTGTTTGTTTATTTTAGGTTGTTTTTTTATTTGTTTTTTGTTTTTTTGTTTGTTTATTTATTTTTTTAATTTTAGCATTATTTCCTTAACTCAATATATATATGTTCATTGGGTGATTCCTTGAGCACATTATTATTGAGTATATTCAGATTCATACATCCATATTATGATCATGGTTTTTATCATTGGTTTATTATTTTTGAGTGTTTATTGGATTAGGAGTTAGTCCTTATGCATATTTTGGGATAGTATTCATGGTGTTCTATCATGGAGCCTACCATCACATGATAAAATAAAAATTAGCTTCAGGAAGATCTATAATCAATGAATTCATAGAAGTTTCTCCTTGGTACCTTGGCAAAATCCCTCCATCCCACCCTTGATCAAATCAACCCATGACCATTCTATTTGTATCATTGCTAATCAAGATGAGCATCTCCTAATTGGTAGGTACAACTAAATCAATCACATTGATCAATATTATTCATCTCTTTCATCACTTTATGCATGCTCATATTTAATCTATATTTTATATTATATCCTTGAGTTATGTTTGTCAATCATCTCTGATTGGGGCACCATTAGTTTTAACCAATCTAAGTTTGCTTAATGATTATAACTGCTTATGGACAAATCATTATTTTAAATTTTATTCCTGATTATAATCATCTTTGGGAAAATAAACATCTTTTTTACATCAATGCATGTAAGCATTTTATTATTTGGATTAATCTTAACCACATATTAATTCCACCTTTCTTCTTGTTTCTTTTCGAGGGACCATCCATTAATAAATGTGATGACCACTCCCTTAAGGGGGAATAATCATCATCATTTTGTTGGCATACAGGCCATCTCTCATTATTTGATAATACATTTCTTTACCTATGGTTTTTAACATCTTCCCAAATAGGGGCAAACTGTAGACACCTAAAACTGGCCACCGATACTCTCCAACCAAGTTTTTGGTGAATTTCCCCTTAAAATGCATAATTTGGCCTAAAAACACTAAAATGAATTAAATGAGTTGAAATTTACATATTCAAGTGCTAATTTTGGTCAGGCTATCTCTAAATGGGGCAATGTAATTTGTGGGCCAACTAACTTTGAACAAATCATTTTGAGTCAAAATGCCAATTTTACACTTAGGTGCTTTGGATTGCTCTTTCCTATCAAATATATTGCATGAGACACATGACTTTGATATTTTATATTAGTAAAATCGTAAATGGAATAATGGATCCAATGTATTTTACATCACCTTTCAATTTTAATCTAGTCAAATTTTGGACCAATAACAAGGCATTCTGATCAATTTGAGTAATTTGTGCACAAAGTGCTTAATCATACTTAGAGAAAATTAATATAAATCAAATTATAATTAATAATTCCATAGAAACTTGTTGAATAATTTGTTTTTGAATTGAATATTGAATATCTGCATCATTAGGTTACCTCATTTCTTGGGAAGATATTCTTAGGCCATAAATGCCACAAATATCAAGATTCATGCCTCCCATGCCTCATCAAAGCCCTCCATGACTCTTAATTGCTCCTATATCCCAAATATTGATGAGCCTATTTATAAATTTTAATTTCATAATTATATTAATCCTTAGCCACACATCTCAATCCTGAGATGGATGGATCAGGTTGATTTTGATCAATCTCAAAAATCTATAAATAAGAGGCCCTACCACATCATTTCTAAGTCTTGAGAATGTAAATTTATAATGCACAAATGATTCCAAAAGGCATTGAAATTAGTGTTACCATGTAAAATTTATTCCAACCTAAGCCAATCCAAATCCATAAGGTGACAAGGAGAGATGGAGGTAGCCAAGCTTTCATTGCCAAATAATTCATAAGCACAAGCCGAGCAAGCCACTACAAAAAGAATTTTGGAGCATCTAAGGGAGGTAAAATAAGGTTTATTTTGCATTTTAATTGTGTGTTTTATTCATGCTTGTTAAATAATCTCTTCTTAGTGTCTAGGCCTAGAGATGTTATGCTAGTTAGTGTGTTTCTTTCATTTTGTTTTCTTTTTGAAACTAACACCATACTAATCATGTTCTCTTGAGCCAAATTCCTAGTTCACAAAATTAAGTTGATGAATTCAATGATAATTAAAACTAATAATATTTTGGGCATTCTTACATTGGGTAGGATAAAATGACTAATAAAACTAATAAAATACTAGGTCATGAAGGTTGAAATGGCATCACTTATACTGTCACCAGTGTTTGAATATTGTTAACTGTTGATCTCGAGTCACCACCTATTTTAAATAAAAATATTCCAGCCATTATAGACTATGGAATTTACATGTGTTATTTCAATTTGTATAATGAAAACTATTTTACCAAATATGTCAACTCCTTGTGAATAAAAATTAATTTGGATCTATAATTTACTTTTTACCAAACATTGACTTAAGTATTTGCATTATATATATGAAAGTGGGTATTAAATACCGTGAGTGGTATTTTATTTCATGTTTACTCGATATGTGTTTGGCATAGGTGTACATTAAAAATTGTTAAACAACTTATTAAGCTATGTATTGTTGAATGCACATAAGAACATAGGTTTATTTATGCTTACACTTGAGTGAAATGGTGTACTACTTTAACTATAGTTCCATGGGTGGATGAAAACTATAGAACTATGTTTAATTGAGATATTTGTTATGTGCATAATAAAACCATTGAAGAGAACATTAACCATATGTTTTGAATCAGATGGTTAATAAGATAATATCCACCTAATGTATAAGAAAGACTTAGATTCAGCATGTATACAAATGTTGATGTAGAGGGTCCTACTCATATGATTTGACATGGATTGTTAATAGGTAACATATTCATTCCACATATATTTGGGATTATGAGACATTGATATCCTTGAAACATAGTTATAAGTATATTCTTAATTATATCTATTATTCAGGAAACTATATTACCTAAAATGTCTATGAGTATGGGGTGAGTATAACATTGGTCGTAGGAAATTGAGAGTTATGAAACCATATCAAATAAAGCCTTAACCTATAAACCTATATTTTAATGATAGATACATGTTTATCACTCAACATAAGTCTATATTATTTTTAATTAAGCTATGTGATTTGAAATCCTTAGTTGAAATTACAAATGTTATAGAAATATCTTGATTAAAAAAAGGTATAATGAACCATGGTTTAGAAATAACATAGCTTTAAATTACTTTCATGTGGTGCAAATTATTATGTACATGTGCTCATAAATAGGGATTATACCTATAGATAAATAAATTGACTTGAGTAATCATCAAGTTTCTTAGGAAATCAAAACTATAAACCTTTTAGAATAGTCTCCTAGAAACAAAATGAAATGTTGGATTGAAAGATCATAAAAGTTTTATGAATTCTCTAAATTTATGCAATGATTGATTGATTGATAGTTATTTGAATTTAGAATTGAATACTTGTATAATGTTAATATGGGTAAATTTTTATCATTTAATGGTGCATCATAATGCATTCTTATATGTTATATCTCTTTGAATTCTAGTATGTAGTCTAAACTTAAGGTATAACCTCATACTTGCTTGATTGATGATTATGTGTCACTTATTTCTTAGAAATTGTATGTTTGGTTATGTGTTCTCATGTAGTTAGGGAACCTATGATAGTATGGGATATCATAGAGAATTATAGTATAAATGTATGTCATATCTAGATGGTACATATTGTAATTATTTTCCCTGACTCATATTTACATTATTGTATTATATGTAAGCATGTTGATTATTACTATGTTTAGTGTATTTTGTGACTGTTGGTAAGACTTTGTGTATGCATGCATGCAAAATTGAGAGTTTTGAAATTTTTGTGTTGGTATTTTATTATGTTTCGTAGGAATGATTAATTTCTTTGTTATATATAATACTTGCATATTTTTTTATGTTTTCATGATTTTAAGACTACTCTATATGACAATTTTTGAGAAAACTAGTAGTTATGTCTTAGAATACTATACTAGGGCAACATGAGTTGTCATAGGTGTAGTATATTTAGAAACAAAATTTGGTTCTTAAAATCTATAGTTATATATATTTTACCCATGTAATATAAACTGTAGTCATTATTTCTAGTATGGGATAGAAATAATGTAAGATTCATTCATATGTTTGACATAATAAATGTATGCTTTGATTACTCATATGTTTAGCATGTTATATGTTGTATTTTTTAAATAAGATTAAAATTAAATGAATATTTTGGTTGAATTTTATTTTACCAATCTATATTATTGATTCAGAGTAAGGAGTGAGATGGACTTCACTAGCTGACTAGTCTCACAATGACATATAAATCTAGTCTGATCAAGTGGTGTGTATGAATTGATTGATCTAGATCATTATTATTTTTAAAAGTTTGGCCAAAGTATATTTAGTGAGACATTATCATTTCATGAGTATTATTCACATGTTTATGTGATATCTTGCAATAGAATAAATTTATATGATACACTACATGTTTAGTTTAGAACCATATAACACATGGCACTTATTAGTGTCTCTCGATTCCCAAACCATCACTATCTACTTATTTGTGAAGGGAGGATCATTCCCTTATGGGATATTGTGTAGGGGATTATTGTTCCATGGTTAGTGTAGAAAATCATTTAGATGATGATCTCCATCCCCACAATAGTTTTACTATTGAGATGACACTTAAGATTGCCACAAATACTAGAGAGTCTAGGGAACTCATGATCTAGGAGCCATGTATCTATATGTACATTGTATTGTATTATATTTATCATTGAGTGTTATCATAAAGAGTTTTAATTACTCATTATTATAAATTAACAGTGGTGGTTGTAGACTTATCTTCGTTGTAGCTGAGTTAATATAATTACTTTATATATTCGCATGATGATGTGTACTCTTATGATATTAGAGATAAGTATTTTATGGTGTATTATGTTTGTTTCTGTAGACACTTAAATTTGGCCACCAATGACTTCCAACCAAGATTTTGACTAATTTACACCTAAAGTGCATAATTTGGCATAAAACACTAAAATACATTAAAAGAGTTGAAATTGATATATTCAAGTGCAAATTTTAGCTAGAGTATAATTAAATGGGGAAGTGCAACTTATGGGCTAGATAACTTTGATCAGATCATTTTGAGTCAAATTGCCAATTTTGCACTTGGGTGCCCTAGATTGCTCTTTTCTATCAAATCTCTTACATGAGACACGTGCCTTTGTTATTTGGTTTTGGTAACATCCTAAATGGGATAATGTATTCAATGCATCTAACATTGACTTTCAATTTCAATCTAGTTAAATTTTGGACCAATAACAAGACATTTTGAACAATTTGATTAATTTGTGCACCAAGAGCCAAAATTTTCACCAAAGTTGACTAATCATGTTTTAGGATAATTAAACCAAATTAGGGCCTTAATTTAATTTTTCATGGAACTTGTTGAATAGATATTTATTTAAAATTGATTTCTATTAACTACATCATCAAGTGGCATCATCATATGGGGTGGCATCCATAAGCCATTAATAAATAAAACATTAGGATTATGGGTCTCCCATGCCTCATTAAGACCCTCCATGCCTTATTGATACCATCCATGCCTATTCAATACCCCTATATCTCAAATGTTAATGGGGATATTTGTAGAATGAATTTCATATTTGGATTTATTCATGGCCACACATCTCAATCTTGAGATGGATGGTCATGGTTGATCATCAAACCATTCTAAAAATATATAAATAGGAGGCCTTACCTATTAAATTATAAGCTCTCACATGCCAAATATATAAATATAAATTGATTCCAAAGCTTCATGAAATTAGTGTTATAATGTCCAAATATTGAGCTAAGCCAAGCCAAGCCAAAACCACAAGGTGCCAAGGAGAAGAGGAGATAACTAAGCCTCCTTTGATGAAGACATCATGAGAAAAAATTGAGAAAGCCAATAATACAATATAATTTTAATCATTCAAGGGAGGTGAAATATTTTTTCTCTTTCATGTTTTAGTTGTGTTTCCATTCTAGTATTGTTAACTAAGCTCAACCAAGTAACTAGGCCTAGAGATGTATGTTAGCTAGTGTGTTGATTTTTTAATTTGATTTCATTTTGTCACTAACAAGATAATAACACCTCTCTTGATTCAAATTCCTATTTCACATTATTTCATGCCTGATGGGACTATCTTCGTGAGATCCCAACCCATAAACTTTTTTGTATTTCATAGTTTTAATTCTTTTTGTTGTTTTTGCTTTGAGTAAAAATGGACAATAAAGAGTTCATAAATTTTTATTTAATTAATAGTTTTATCTAAATTTTTTTATTAATATATATAAATATTTCATTGATATTATATAAAAATTTCACAAAATAAATCTCTATATTTTAGAATTTATATCTATTTTAGTAACTGTCACTTTTTATTTTTTATATTTTTGGTAAAAATGGTTAGAACAAAGTTGATAATTTTTTTTGTATTGACTGTTTGGACTTCAAATTTTTCAAAGAACTGAAACCAAGATTTTTTGACAACATATAAACATTTCATGAAAAAATGATATATATTTTAAAATTTATGTTAAAAATACTAATTGTACATTTTTATATTTTATGTGCAATCTTTTATGTGTTATGTGTTGTGTTATATTTTATTTTTAGACTTCGAATTTGTTGTTTTCAAATGTTCATATATTTAATATTATTATTTTTTAATATTTTTTTTATATTTTTTATAAGATTTTCTAACCTAACATATTTTATTTTGGGGTGATGCCTTAAGGGTAGACATATAACCAACAGACTTGGAATTTGTTAAAACAAGCTATTAAGACATCTTTGCCATGCTTTTAAAATGAATTAGGAATCTTATTTTTGGTGCTTAATAAAACATTTAGGTGATTAAGTGAATGTTTTGATAATTTAGGATTTCAAATTTTCAACTTAAGAATAAGGGGTCAAAAGAACACCACTGCATCTTTCATTTGAGTTTTCAAATTGAACACACTTGTCAATTATTATTTTTAATAGTTGTTTAATTAAAACTTGTTTGGAAAAGAGAAGGTTTGTGTGTGTATTCTCTTCCATTTTTACCTTTTAGGGAACCCTTAGAATCAAAAGTGACATACTTATTGTAAAAATCCTAATCCAAGGCTTAGAAATAATGTCATCTAAATCACTCCCTAAAAACTTATCATAGTTTGGGTAACCTTGACACGACCCTAAAGTCTTTCTATTTTATGATTTTTTTATTTTATGCAAACTTGGATTGTGAGAGGGATTTAATTAACTCATAAAAGTTATTTATGGAATAATTTACTTGAGGTTTCATCTCTTAGCATTGAATTCATCCAATCCTTTTGAGTTGCACATAGGAAGCATCTGCACTTTGGACATCACACTACACTAAGAGAACAACAAGATGTAGTGGTTGAAAAAAGGACTAGACATTTTTGAAACAAGCCAAGTGTTGTTAACACCCAATTTATATGTTTTTTTTACATCATTTGATGTGAAATTCATTGTGTAATTTATTCCCCTAGATACATTTCAAAGCCTTGTATATCTTAGACAAATCCCTACTTTCCACATAAGTATTGTTGGTGCAAGTTGTGCCTCAAGGTCTAGGTCACAGTTTTATCATTTGAGATAATGGGGGTGAAAAAACCCTACTATATAATTCACATTTACTTTTGGATGAACACTTAAAAATCCTCTCAAATGATGTATATTGATGGATTTCAATAATACCAAGCAACCTTGTCAGTTCAAGATCTAAGAGCGATTAATTAGTTGGTTTTATCCTAGATTAAAGTTTTGTTTGGAGTCAAAACTTGTTATGAACAAATGATACAAACCAAAACATATAGTCATCATTTTCCTTTTAACAAAGAAATATTATGTTTCCCATGTGAATCATCAATTTTCCTTGTTCAAAGTTCATCAAAGCATGGAGTCATATCATCCACTTTGGTGCAGTTATGCTACACAATTGAGTCTATACCTTTGCCAAAATTTGTTTAAGTCCTTCATTTATAATCTAAATTTTAAATTTCACGTTCATAAGTTCATAGGCTTGATTTGTTAAGTGGATTTTCCATTTTCACTAAACTTAATGGAACTTAGGTTCAATTTCTAATTTGGGTTGAAGGTCATTTAAGACTCAAGATCATTATCACCGCTTGATAGACTTAAGTCATTTTGTGATAGACACTTACACTTTGAGTCTATGTACAACAACATTTTGAGTCAATAAAAGTAGTGTTATGTTGTCAGATTTTTGATAAATTATCATTGCCTTAGAGAGTTTTTTAAACAAGCATTTTATCATTTCTTTTGAGTAGTCTAGTGTTGTTACACTGCCTAAAACATTTTAGATATTGTTTCATATGCCCTCTTGCATAGAGTTCATATTTTTTCCTATATTTTCAAACCAATTTGAGTGTACCTTTGTGAACCTTTGTCTAGTATAGTTACACCATTTAATTTTATCTGTCTTATTTATTAAAAGAACCAAGTTTTATACCATTATTTGTGAGAAAATAAACTCTCTAAAGTTCTTTTTGTTTTATACCTTATACCTATTTGATCAAGTCCATATCCAAGAATCAAATGCCTAGCATTTTTTAGAAGTGTTTAAAATCTATTAGATTAAAAATTTCATCTATTTTCAAAGTCTATATTTTGAAGCTATTTGGCCAAGAGTTGTAGCACATACCTTGTTTGAGTCTAGCTTTTGACACTGCATTTGGCCAAAAGACATAGTAACTTTTAATTTCCTAGATTAGACTAATTTGAAACACTTTGACCTTAGCGTTTGTAATTTTTATTTTTGGTTCATTTACTTAATCTTTTTTGTGTAAGATGTGTAACATTAGACACTTAACACTAGCTTGTGTTATCAAAAATATTTTGCATAAACCTTTTGATCCTTTTAACGAATCTAGACCAAGTTGGAACATCATATTATTTTAGACATTGTATTTTTATAGTTTGAAGACCTCCCTTTGTTACAAATCATTGACTATGAATCCCAACATGTATTCCTACACTCGTAGTAGACTCATGTACAATTTGGGGATTAGTAATGTTGTTTCATATGAAGAAATGGTGTTATACCCCTACATGGATAATACTGCTTATGAGATGGATCTTTATCCCTCTTATAATACTCAATTAGGGGTACAAAGACAAGATCCATTGGCTAAATATTTTATTAATACACCACCTTATTTATAACAAGACCAAGAACAAACCACACAATACCTAGCTATAATACTCATAGTTTACAAACCAATTCCTCAATAGTCATGATCTACTAATATGCCTTACATCTATGATCCATTTTTGTTTGAGAATCATTTTTTGGAGAATAAAGACATGATTTTTGTTTGATCCATAGAGTTAGGGGAAAAGTTTCTAATAGACTTCCCCCATGAGAATTTACCAAGCCTAGTAAGAATTCCCCACAATATAATTTATGATCAATAGGCTTCTTCTAGCAATCCTTTGGCTCTAGTTCAAACAACACATTAGGACCCTAATATGCCTAACAGAGGAAAAAACATTATGGAATACCACTTTAAATAAATACAAATGGCATATCAAACCTACCTAAATTTAACATGCAATTTTAATCAGATGACCATGGTAAGCAAACCTCTTATTGACTTAGTCCCTTCAACAAGAGTTTTGATAGAGTTAACTGATCTAGACAATCAAATTTTAGACCCATTCATGTAGAACACTTCAATTGAAAATTTATTTCATATATTAATTATTGAATAAGTCTCTTCTTCTTATATGTAGCATAGTAGCCAAAATATAGTGGACAAGGTGCAAGAAACATCCAATCCACACCAAAGTAGTGTTCATACACTGGTAGTTATCCAATAAAATGTGTCTTTAGTTAACACTACAAGTGGTTCTCAAAATCAATGAGTAGGAGTTTCTACATCCCAACCTCAACCAAATGCTTCATCAAGTGTGAAACTAATAATATTAGGTATTCAACTAGCAACCAATGTTGTGCCTCAATAACTAAATATGATGAATCCTACTCCTCCTCAATAATTGATTAGTAGTATTCCACAATAGTAGGCACAATCTAGTGTACAAATGAAATAGAGGCTGAATATATTACCACTTCAAAAAGTGGAAAGTAATGTTTCACCTCATCAAGTAGTGGTAAATATACCTCCTCAGTCATAGACTAGTGTACCAATCTAAAACCAAATGATGACTAGCCAATAATACATAAATATTGGTCAACGACAAATGGTGAATCTTCAACATGCTTTCACTTCTCAATAAGGATTTGTGAAACAAGGAGGCTCTCATGTTTCTCAAGTACCTACTGGATAACAATTAGTTTAAAATGTGCCACAAGTTCAGAGACAGGGTCTTGGTCCACAAGTTCCCACTCAATAGTAAGGTTCAATTAGTCAGCAACATGTCCTTTTTCAACCATAATAGGCATAGTATAGTTATATTCCTCCATCCCAACCATAAAATACTCCAATTCAAACCTTCATATCCAACCCAAACTAGAATATCGCAAAACCAACTGTGTAATTTTAAGTACATCTTAGTCTATATATGCATATTCCTAGTCCATTTCTCAACCAAACCAATATACCCAAATAGATATCTCCATCATACCCTAGTCAAAGTATCCCACTTGTGACCTTCAAACCATCTATCCAAACTAATATTCTCCCCCAAATTGATGTTCCTTTTATTTTCTTATCCCAAGAATTGTAATAGATGAAGGATGTAATTATTGTCATTCAGGATGAAAAATAGACTAATTTTTTTAAGTTGGATGATGTGTGTTCTTATCCATTCAACATGAAATAATTATAGATATCATTTCCTTTAGGGTACAAACCACTAAAATTTGACAAATACAAAAGGAAAGGTGACCCTAAGGCCCATTTAACCAAGTTTTTTATTGCATGTTAGCTACTGGAGTATAGAGATATATACCTTTTATTACTATTTCCAAGGAGCTTGGCTAGACAAGCCTTGGAATAGTTCTTAAAGTTGCCCAAAAATTTAGTAAAAAATTTTGATGATCTTTCTAATAAGTTTATGAAACACTTTTACTATAATCTCAAACATGATATTTCATTGTTTGACTTGACATAAGCAAAACAAAGATCTAGTGAGAGTTTTACAAGTTATCTATAGTGATGGAGAGCCCTTGCAAGCCAATTAACCCATAATTTACTAGATAAATAATTAGATATTGTGTTTAATAAAAAATTGCATAGTGAGATTGATTATCATCTAGAACTACAATGTGTGCATACTCTCAAGGAGATCATCGACAAAGGCTTGTTCATTGAGTGAGCCCTTATTAATAAAGATATCATCAAGCTTACTTCAACTAATCAAAATCAAGGTACCAATCAAGGAAGTGGATAAAACCAACATCCAATCCAAGTGCATGCATCATAACCAGCACATGCCAATAACTAAGATAGACCAACTTATTTCAATTGAAATAGGAATGTTGTGGGCAATAAAGTAACTGAGTCATATCATGTCTAGATAGTGTAAACATCATCTACACCACCTTTTCAACTTACTCCTACCTAAAAACCTCTCCAGCCAAGACCCACATAATAAATGCAATAACCTTACCATTACAAACCCCTCCTCTGAGAAAAATTTCACCTACTCATCATGTCTTTAGTGACCTAGGAGAGCCCATTGAGTCTGTATTTTGCAAACTTGCCACTTCTAATCTAATTAGTTATCCTATACCCAAGCATTATCTACAAGGCATTCCTTATCCTAGTTGGTATCATGAAAATGAATTCTATGAATATCATCAGGTCAACATGCATAATCTATGAAGATGTGTGTAAATCAAGCATTTGATTGAGAATATGTTGGAGAATAGGGATATAACATTAGATAATAGTGCATCCACCTCTAAACAAACTCTTTGGATTTATCCATACCCTTTTCCCAAACATAACATAAAATAGTAATATAATTGTTTCTAACTATTTTTTCTTTTCTACATTCAGAAGAGATGAGAAACTAAAAGGTAATGGTTAGGGGTTTGTGCGTACTCGGATGAAGTTTTGTGCACCGTATCCAGATGAGTGAAGGGACTCCTCTTTGGCTGTGGAGGATGACACCTGTAGAAGAAAGAGACTCAAACATAGATATTGTTAGATAGAGATAAGGTGGATTGCCAAGGAAAGCTCAGTCCCAGAAGTGCAAAGACTTCCTTGAGGGATGACAGTCCACTATTTATAAGTAAAAGTGTCAGAAATAAATAAATGACAAATGACTAGCCAAGAAGAAATTAGATAATGTGTACCTATTTCTTTGTAGTCAGTCTACCACAGTCACCGACATCAGTAGTTCTACTGGTGTCAATTGGTAAATATTGCCGATGTTGGTTAGTCTGCCAATGTCGATAGGGGAAATGGTCGATGTCGATCAGGGCAATGGCCTTAGATGGGTTTTGGATGAGTTCTTGGTTGATGTCTTTGGTCAACAGAATGGTCTATGGTAGTCTGAGAGTATGTGCAGGATTGCAGAACAATAGATAGGGTCTTAGGAGGGATAAGGGTAGAGGAATAGGGTGTCAAAAGGGGTAAGAGTATGAAGAAGGCTTTTTAGCCCTTCTAGGAAGAAGTCAGGTCGGGTCTGGTTGATAGCTGGGTCTGGTTAATAATATTATTTAGAAGCAATGAATAGAAAATTGATTACTGATATAGTCTAAATAATTGAAATGAAATAGAGGAAGAATACTTAGCTCTGCCTGGGGGAGATCTAGAGGTGTAGAAGACTTGTTGCTAATGTGGCTGATGTAGAAGACTTCTTGCAATGTTCTAATCAAGGGTGGAGTGACTGATGCAGAGTTCCTATAGCCTGTGATGCTTGGTGTGCGTCTGAGAGAGAGAGAGAGAAGTCACTTTCCAGGTCTGTGATTTAGGATTGTGATTTGGGTTTGTGATCCTACGTCCCAAGGCCTATGAGTTAGTTTTAATCAACTGACGTTAGCGATCCTACCGGCATTGACTGATAGGTAACCAATGTTGGTGGCTAGAAGATGGGTAAAAAAGTTATTTTTAGCCGTTTACTCATTCTTCCATCTGTCGAGTTCAGTGGTTCATGGTTAAATGGTCGAAGGTGGGGTTTAATAGGCATGGGGATTAGTGAGAGAGTTGGAATGATTAGTCATAGGATAATGAAAGAGGGTATCCAAGGGTGAGGAATCCAAGGGTGAGGTGTCAAAGGTGATGTATCAAAGGAGGTGTTATTAATTTAAAATAAGTTATTATTTTAAATTAATAAGTGTGTGGGTTAGGAATGTGTTAGAATTGGACCAAGGGGACCAAGGGGGAGAGTCAACCAAGGAGTAGACACAATTTTGGTGTCTACATTTGCCCCTTTTTATCTTGTTGGTTGTTCTTGATGAACTGTAAGACAAAAATAGGAGTAAGTGGCCCCAAGTACGAGATGAGGTAGTTTTTGCCCTATTGGTTGATCTAATGAACTGCAAGACAAAAATGAATTTAGGTTGCCCTGATTATGGGATGAGGTATTCCCCCTCAATGTAGCAGTCGAGGGAAGGTACCCTGATATTGGGTGCCAATTTGATAGATAGTGGATGGATATGGTGAAGGTTGAGTGTGAATGCTGCAATAGTTGAGATTGCGTGTATACCACTTCATGAGATGGTCAGGTCAAATTGTCATAGTCAAAGGTCGAGGAGTGCTAAAATCAAAATAACCAGGCCCCAACATTTAGTTGTATCTGATTGGGTTAAATGATCCAAGCTGTAGATCCAATGGTCGTCGTGTTCCAAGTATACCAGGCTCAGGAAGTGCTCTTAGAAAACACGAAAATGTCACAAGTAGTGGGGATCAACTTGCTCACGATCCAATACTTGTGAGGGTCATAATGTGGGTTGAAAAAATTTTTACTAACCATTCGTGAGGTAGCATATATGTAATCAAAACAACCAGGGCATAGTTGTCTCAAAAGTGGTCATGGTCTGAGGAGATAGTTGCAATCTCCAAGGTTGTCGGTCATGATTTTGGGTTGGCATAGATAGTTGGTCTATTAGATGGATGGATGAAGGAATGGCTGAGCTAACCTCAGAATACATCATGTCATCTAAGTACTACCTACATAGCCCTTATTGGAAGGGCCTCAAACTAATGTAGTTCAGGCTAGGAGTCAAAGTGGTTGATAGTTGGTTTGGACTAGGTTAAGTCATGGTCAAAGGTAATATGGTTTGTCCATCAAGTAGATGAACAAATGGATCTGGCCGAGCTAACCTCAAAAGGCATCATGTCATCTGAGTGCTGCCTACATAGCCCTTATTTGAAGGGCCTCAGACCAATGTAGTTTAAATTGGTTGATAGATTGGTTTGGACTAGGGTAAGTCATGGTTAAAGGTGAAATGGTTTGTCCATCAAGTAGATGAACAAATAGATGTGGCCGAGCTAACCCTAGAAGACGTCATGTCATTTGAGTGCTGCCTACATAGCCCTTATTTGAAGGGCCTTAGACCAATGTAGTTCAGATTGGTTGATAGGTTGGTTTGGTCAGGTTATAAATGATGAGGGTATGATGATGTTACAGCCTTTTCCATATGATGGTGTATTCTGTAACATTGGTTGTGGGGTTTTTCATCCCTAACAACTGTTCATATTAGTGATGGACATATGCTAAAAATGAAATGAGTCAATTTATGCTTTAGCAAGTAATGGTTTATGCTTGGCATAAATTGTGTGGTCGATAGTTTCCATGTGTATTGGTTTCCATAGAAACTATGAGAAGGTTAGTGGTCTGAAAAAGGTTTGGTTGGTTGGGTTTGATTTGAAAATGATTTGGTTGTATTTGGATTGGTTGTATGTGACGAAGATGTATAAGAAGTGAAAGGTGCATTGCTCTTTCATTGACAAGGACCATAGTGATAGCATAGATAGGGGGTTTTTTAGAAACAACAACCCCGTTCATGCATTACGGCGTTGACCATTGGTTGTGTTAGAGAAGTAATCAAATCACTTTGAAATTGAAATGAGCTCAAAATCCCTTGAGTAGATGATGTGATATGTTAGGATAGGGTAACCCTTTTTAGTAGGGATAACATTGCCCCTTTTTATAGGAGACCTTGAGAACAATTATAAGTCAAGTCCATGACACTTTTTTTTGGGCAGACTGATCAATGCGGGAAGTCTACGTAGGGATGTCATTTTGTTTTGTGGTCATTTGTGAAGCTGATCGATGCGGGAAGCTTCTAAGAGAGTGCTATTTGTGGCAAGATTTTTAGGCATAGCCATCCTATGAGGTAGTGGTCTATATTTTTGCTTTATATGTTTTTGAGGGCTTTGAATAGCTATCCTTTAAGGGAGCAGTCTATTAGCTATAGCAATGATGATGCAGTTGTCCTTCGATGGAGTAGTCTGCATTTATAATTTATGACCTTTTGATATTTTGACATCTTAATTTAGTTTTGACAGAATTTGTAGTCATGGACAAGACTATAGAAGCTTAAGGGCTCCCTTTTATTAGGACAAAGCATCCATATTTTATAAAAGGGTCACATAGTGTTTGTGTAGGGGAACAATGTTAAAAAGAATGAGGATTAAAATGATAGGGATTGCTCAAGGGACGAGTTCAAGTTAAATATCAAGTGAATGAGTACTTGATTAATAGTAGAATGGCCGTAGATGCAAGGCATTAAGAAGCTCAGGTTCTGGTCAGCCTTCAAGAGAAGATAGATGATAAGTCCCTGATCCATATTTGTGCGTTATGATGTAAGGTCCGAGCCAATTAGGAGCAAACTTGCCTCGTTTACTTCTTTCCATGTTGGTCACGTGTTGGTCGATGCTTGGGTTGGTTGATGTCTAGTCAATGCTTGGTTGATTGATGTTTGGTCAATGATTGGTTGATTGATATTTGGTTGATGCTTAGTTGGTTGATGTTTGGATGAGGTTATGATAGTAAATAAAGTCAAATTCCCCCAGTCACAGAGAGAATGTTTGATACCCATTACAGATAATCAATGAGTTGGATAAATGAGATGAAGAGAAGACAATGAAGCTCCTCTTTGACAAGGAGTGTGGTACGAGGATGAATCCTGTGAAGCTTTTGTCTAATAGGATTAGTTTAAGAGGGTGAGATCCTGATCTTTCAGGTTGGGGTTTGGAATCTCAGAATTAGGGGTGGTGATGGAGGCAATGGTTGGTAATGTTTGGACTAAGGCAACTAGTGGTTGGGGGTCCTTGAGTTGGACCTTCACTGTCTATAAGGCTTTGATCAAGGCTTGATGATGTTGTGGAGAGATTTGTATGAGGTCATACAAAGATGTCTTCACACAAGTTTGGTGAAGTTGTTTCACCATGGGGTCATGAATTGGTTTCAAAAAAGTTGGTCGAGATGTGCCCAAAATTGAAATCTTGGATTTTGATGGTTAAAGAGGCTTGATGAATGGATATGTTTGAGGGAGAGAAACCTTCTCTTTCTCTTTATCCTTTAAAGTTTGTGACCTAGTGGCCACATTGATGGTGTTGATTTTGAACAAAGGGGTTGGAGGTGATAGATGAACCATAGTTTGATGATGGGTTCCCAATTTAGGTGCGAATGTTTGAGAGGTATGGGGTGGTGTCAATGGTTTAATTAAAGGATGTTAAAGAGAATCCTTAGTGAGAAGGGTGTCATTTTTGAAGTGTTGACGAATGACAACTTTAAGAGCACAGTAATGCTCAGTGTCATGTCCAGGTGTGTGATGATACACACAAAATTTAGTGTCATCAAACTAAGGTGGTTTTGATCTGAGAGTTGATGAGTGTGAAGGTGAAGAGGTTTGGGAGACATGAGACGGTGTTGGAGATTTGTTGACAGTATCTTCAATAAGAAGGGTGTCTTTTTCCAAGTAATGGTGAATGACAACCTTAAGGGCACAACAATTTTCAGTGTCATGCCTAGGTGTGCGATGATATTGGCAAATTTTAGTGTCATCGAACCAAGACGGTTTTGGTCCAAGAGGTTGAAATGGTTTGATAGGTGGAAGAGTGATGTTAGAAGTTTGCAAAAGTCAGCATAACAGTAAGGTATAAGAACCTGTTAATGGGTCTGCATGTTGTGTTGTAGTAAAAGTTGACAACTTCTGTGTAGATGTTATTGAGGGAGTGTTTCATACCATCCTTTTGTTTGGTAGTGTGGCCAGACACGTAGATGACACTGTCATGGTAGGAGGCATTGGATGTTTTGAAGGAATGTTTTTCTTAGGTGTTGGTAGTAATGGAGGTGATTTGTTTTTGTTGGGTAAAGGGAGCAATGGAAGCAACTTGTTGTTGATAGGTGTTGGAGTAGGAAGCACTCCTTTTAAGGTAGATGGATGAGGGCCCAAAATGGAGGGAAATGATGATGGTGGAGGAGGAGTTCTCCAATGTGGTTTAGTAGCCTTCTTTGGTTGGGTGCGAGGAATACTATTATGGGGGGTAAGGTTCAAGTCTACCCTCACCGGATCTTCTTCGACCAAAGTAGGTGAGTGTCATGTCCCCTTTTTCCTGGACATTGACAGTCTTGATGATTAGCCTATTATGCGACCTTCGTAGGCTAATAGGATGGATAGAGGGTCATAATGGAGCTTGGCTTGACTTTGATTCACAGGATTTCTACATTTGATTTTCATTCAGGGTATTTCAGAGATATTGGGCCTGAGCTCCTACTTTTTAGGGATTTTTGATATGTAGCAGAGTGCCTTTATTTTGGTATGACCATGTGTGGAATCACTCCCTGATTCACCTGCTTCGATCGGTTCGAGGATCCGACATATATTGAGGGAGATATTAATATTTGATTGATTTAATCAAATATTAATTATTTGGTCTCATTAATAATTAATTATTAATTATTAATTATTTGGTATAGTTTTAAATTAGAAACCCTAATGCTAATTTAAGAAAACCCTAATTAGGGCAAGCATATCTTTTGAGGGTATAAGGGTTTCACATGGAGGCCATTATTGAATATGCATAGATTATTGATTATTGAAATTGGAGAAATTCTTCTGTGAAGACTGAGCCAAGGGTTCCAGGATTCCATTTGCAGTGGAGAACGTCAAATCTTCATTGTGTGCGATTCAGAGGTTGTGAAAGATCAGCCGATCTATTGCCAAATTGAGAGATAGCTTCATCCAGAAGTTATCACAGAGGTACAGATTTGAGAGATAACTTCACACAGAAGTTATTATAGATATTTCAGGTATTTATCTTTATTTAGTTTTTGATCCAATAAATTATACAGATAGAGATATTCTGTATTAGAATAGTATATCTTCAGATCAGGTGGTTCAGCAATCAGGGGTTAAGAACAGATAGGTTGGCGGCCGTACTAAGTCCGTATAGGTCCGTACAGATTCCCACAGATACCGACACCGGCAGACAGAGATCCGCAGTGACCGACATCGGCCGTCTGAGGACCGACGTCAGCAGATAAGGACCTATAGAGACCGATGTCGATAGTATATCGACCGATGCTGGTGACTGTGTGTTCGACACAGCAGGCCGAGACTTCCAAAATTGCAAGTTTATTCCCAGTTTGCATAATTTCAGGGTTTTAAGACCATATCTGTAATATTCTTTGATTTGCATAAGAAAGGACATCTATTGTAATCAGCTGGATGAATGATAAGATCTGTGATTTATTATTCAAAAAACTATATTATTGTTATCATTCTAAATTTATTCAACAGAGATTATATCTTATTCAGAGCTTTATGTGTTTATATATTCCCTGTTTGAAAGGGGATATTACAGTTGTTCAGAGCTTTTGACGTTTTATATTCCCTATTAGAAGGGGATATCACAGTGGTATCAGAGCCAAATTCTTGCCATCTTGTTGGGTAGTTTGGGTAGATTGAAGCAGCAAAGTATCATAATGACTTCATATACTCAGAGTCGGTGGGACTATGATATGAGGAAGTTGGAACTCAGTTTGAAGAGGTTGAATGAATCTCTTTCATATCCTTCATCCAAAAACAAACCCACGTGGTATATGACAACAAATGATGAGTGGGACTTATTACCTCCTCATGTTCAAGAGAGGATGACCTTTGATCATTTTGTCAAGCTGAGGAGAGAGCACTACAGATTACTTAGACGAGAGAGCAGCATGTCCCATAATTATTATGATTATGAGATAGGATATAGTGAAGATGAGGATGAGTTAGATGCTTGCACTCAGAGTGTAGAGGTGTGCTCAGATGTTAGTGCATTGAGGGTTGATGATCTCTCAACTATGGCAGAGATTGTAGCAGAGTCCCAGGATCCTATTATTGCAGATGATACTCAGGAGAATGCAGTGGATAGTTTTGAGAACTTAGTTTCACCGGTTGTTTCTTTCTGTATGGAAGAGTTAGACAGTGATGCTACAGTTTTTGATACTCTGTCTATTGATATGAGCTTTGACGTTGATTTACATAGTATGGATGATCATTTGTATATTGAGGTGGTTGGTGGTGAGTACATTCCTGCAGTTGTTGCCGAGGAGCATATTGCTGATGCTGATACACATATTCAAGATTTGGGAGTACCTCATTCTGATGAGCTTGAGATACTAGTGGAGTCGAGTCTCCAGATTGATTATTCTCACATGGATGACAGTGTGGTACAGTTGGTTGTGCCACCTTTACAGAGAGACCAGTTGGGGTGTGTGGGGGAGTATGTTGATGCCTCCAGATATAATTTTTACTACACTGAACCATTCATGGAGTACTTGCTAGATAGTGCAGGTGTTCATCTAGACTCACATAAGATGACAGAAGGTGTTCTTGTCCAAGGTTCTAGTGCTATTAGCAGATTGGGTGAGGAGATTTTACGAACCCTTTCTACTATATTACCTTACAGGGATGTTGAGGTGATGTTTGTTGAGCCGAGATTGGAGCCATCCATTGAGTCCCAGTTTGGCAATAGTGTGCCAGTAGTAGAGTTTGGGGGTTCTTACCAGCATCATACGGTGAGGTATGCTCCTTATTTTTCTTTGCACCTAGAGATTAGTTTTGGTGTCAGTGACTCAGGTACCAATGATAGTCATATCCACAGTCCAGTTGGGTGTGAGTATCAGTCAGATAGGGACTTGAATTTTGATAGGGTTGATATTTTAGTTGGCTTGAGTCCCTCAGAGTGGTTTTTTCTATCGGCATCTATAGTTGGTCTTCAGATAGTTGTTTGGGTGTCGAGTGCAGTTTTTCAGTTGCTGATTTTGATACTGTTGATGCTGTTGATGTTGATGATTTATCCACATGGGTTGATTGGTGACATGATGGATGTTACACAACTTTTTCCTTGGGATCCAGGTGGATCGAGTAGTTCATTGCTCCGAGATTGCTTGGGGACAAGCAATTTCCGGAGGGGCGGATTGTCATGTCCCCTTTTTCCTGGACATTGACAGTCTTGATGATTAGCCTATTATGCGACCTTCGTAGGCTAATAGGATGGATAGAGGGTCATAATGGAGCTTGGCTTGACTTTGATTCACATGATTTCTACATTTGATTTTCATTCAGGGTATTTCAGAGACATTGGGCCTGAGCTCCTACTTTTTAGGGATTTTTGATATGAAGCGGAGCGCCTTTATTTTGGTATGATCATGTGCAGAATCACTCCCTGATTCACTTGCTTCGATCGGTTCAAGGATCCGACATGTATTGAGGGAGATATTAATATTTGATTGATTTAATCAAATATTAATTATTTGGTCTCATTAATAATTAATTATTAATTATTAATTATTTGGTCTAGTTTTAAATTAGAAACCCTAATGCTAATTTAAGAAAACCCTAATTAGGGCAAGCATATATTTTGAGGGTATAAGGGTTTCACATGGAGGTCATTATTGAATATGCATAGATTATTGATTATTGAAATTGGAGAAATTCTTCTATGAAGACTGAGCCAAGGGTTCCAGGATTCCATTTGCAGTGCAGAACGTCAACTCTTCATTATGTGCAATTCAGAGGTTGTGAAAGATTAGCCGATCTATTGCCAAATTGAGAGATAGCTTCATCCAGAAGTTATCACAGAGGTACAGATTTGAGAGATAACTTCACACAGAAGTTATTACAGATATTTTAGGTATTTATCTTTATTTAGTTTTTGATCCAATAAATTATACAGATAGAGATATTTTGTATTAGAATAGTATATCTTCAGATCAGGTGGTTCAACAATCAGGGGTTAAGAACAGACAGGTTGGTGGCCGTACTAAGTCCGTATAGGTCCATACAGATTCTCACAGATACTGACACTGGCAGACAGAGATCCCCAGTGACCAACATCAGCCATCTGAGGACCGATGTTGGCAGATAAGGACCTACAGAGACCGACGTCGGTAGTATATTGACCGACGCCGGCGACTGTGTGTTCGACACAACAGGCCGAGACTTCCAGAATTGCAAGTTTATTCCCAGTTTGCATAATTTTAGGGTTTTAAGACCATATTTGTAATATTCTTTGATTTGCATAAGAAAGGACATCTATTGTAATCAGTTGGATGAATGATAAGATCTGTGATTTATTATTGAAAAAACTATATTATTGTTATCATTCTGAGTTTATTCAACAGAGATTATATCTTATTCAGAGCTTTATGTGTTTAAATATTCCCTGTTTGAAAGGGGATATTATAGTTGTTCAGAGATTTTTGTGCAGATAAAAGAGGCCCTAAGTAAGGGACATCACAGTGGTATCAGAGCTTTTGACGTTTTATATTCCCTATTAGAAGGGGATATCACAGTGAGGTGGTGAGTTCCTCTTTCAGGGGAGAAGGGATTGGAGATTGTGGCTCTTCGAGAGGGTAGAGCGTAGGGATGGTGATGGCTTCGGCGTGTGGTCAAGGCGCAAGAAAAGTATGATCCCCTATTGTTGATAAGAAGGATGAAGGCGAGGCAGTCGGTGTTGGAATCGTCAAGGCATCCTCTAATATGGGAGAGGTCAAAATAGCCTCTCCTACATGTGAAAGGGGGTTGGATGGAGAATAAATAGGAGAAAAAGATTCTTCTACCCGTGATAGACAAGTAGAAGAAGAGGGCTCTTCTACCTATGAAGGACCAATGGGTGGGCTAACCTCTTCAGACTATGAGAGAGGTTGGTTAGGCATAAGAGGCGAGACCATGTTGACTGTGCATATATTATGCTCTTGGGAGTCATTAGCCATGGTCTGCATGTTGTTTTGGCTAGGGGATGGTTAGGAAAATGTTATCTAAAGTTTTCTATATTTTGGTTAGGTGGCACGTTTGGGTTATCCAAAATAAGATCACCTTTATCTATCATGTCTTGGACAATGTTTTAGAAGGTTTTACAGTTGTTTATGTCATGGCCTTAGACACGATGATAATGACAAAAGTCATTTTCCCTATACCATGTAGGGATGGCTTTTGAGGGGTCAAATTGAGGTGGTCAGATTTGAGGGAGATTGAGGACCCCCTGCTTGACAAGTTTATCCAAAATGGAAGCATATGATTCTTCTATAGGAGTATACTGATGATGTATATACCGTTGTTGGAATTGTTTTGTGATGTAGTCTAATGTGGAAGGCTGAGATTGGTTGGTTGTTATTGAAGATGATGGTCTAACAACTATAATGTTTGCCACTCCTTTAGACTTAGAGTGGGAAGAAGAAGGTTTGGGTGAAGAAGGGTCATTTGATTTTGCGTTGGGGTTTTTACTATGCAATTTGACTTTGTCCTCTTCAATTGCATGGAGTTCAAGCTTCCTAGCCATGGTGAAAGCTTCGTCAAATGTGCAGAATGTTTGGACCCGCAAGGTAGAGGAAATATGTTTGGCGCACGCTTGTGAAAAGAGCTCAATGAGCTCGGGTTGAGGTAAAGAAAAGGAGAGTTGGTTGATTAATCCTCTCCAATGGGCAACAAAATTAGCTATTGATTCGTTGTCAAATTGTCTGATAGAGTAAAGGTCTGTGATGGAGACCTTTATGGTGATGTTGATTGAAAAGTGGTCAAGGAAAAGTTGAGCTAGCTGGGTGAATGTAAAAAGAGAGTGAGTGGTAATAGAACTATACCAATCGAGGGCAGTACCAAAAAGTGACATGGGAAATGTGTGTAGTAGTAACGCATCATCATGGGCTATAAGGTAACAAGTGTGTCAAAACACTCGTAAATGTTGTTGTGGGTCTTCCTTACTCTGAAAGCGAGTAAACTTGGGAAGTTCCCACTGACTAGGATATGGTCGGATCAGGACTGAAGGATGAATGGGTTCATTGCAAATTTTTTCATATGAAAGAACATTTCTTGAACCCAAAATGGATGTCTCAAGATTAGACATCTTATCCATCAACATCTTGATTAGATCAGTTGACGGATTTGTAGGTGGGGCACCCCCTAGGTTATAAGGTACTTGGAAGGTGTTAGGAGGGGCATATGATGTAGTTGGTTGCACCTGTATAAGTGCAACATATTGGTAACTAGTCATAGGGACTGATGTTGAAGTCAAGGGTGGTTGTGTCATAAAGCTAGAAGGCACAACCTGGCTTGATGTCACCACAGGTGGTTGAATGGTGGCATTGGTAAAAGGATAGGTAGTCACTCCCGTGTTTATAAGTGCAAGAGTGTGTGGAGTCAAGACAATCAAGTTTTGATAAGGTGCATAACTTGGTTGAATTGAAGAGTCTCGCGTTTAGCCCTTAGCAAGATAGTGTTGGAGAGCCTTAACATTATGGTCAAGGAATCTCTCAAAATTTTGATCCCCTTCAGGAAGAATTAGAGATTGATCGGGGGTTGACTGGACAAGAGAATATTTAGCATCTAAAGTACACTCCATTAGGATAATTGATATGAAAGGTGAAGGTGGAAGTGGTTATTGCCTTGCATGGTCAACAAGAGTTTTGGTTTGACTAGGTGTCAAAACCATCCAAGGCAAAAAAGGTCAGGTTCCAGAAACTATGTTTTTTTCAGTTTCTAAAACTCAGAATGTGTTTTTGACAGTCGAAACGTCAGGTTTTTGGCTTGCTATTTGAGAAGAAATATTTTTATAGTGACCGACGTCGGTATAAAAACTAATGCCAGTGAAAATAGGTTGCCGACGTCGGTCAGATAACCGATGTCGATGAGGAAAGTTGCCGATGTCGGTGGAAAAACCAATGTCGGTTACTGTGTATTTCCAAAAACTTCAAAAGACTGAAAGTTTTTTGAAGAAAGAAGAAAGTCAGAGTTGTTCTTGGAGCTCAAAATGCGACCTCACCATCTCAAAAAACCATATAGAGATAGAAAAATAGATGAAGACAAGCAGACCCTAAACGTTAATTCCTAAGAATAAGTTTTAGAGTCTTGTTGGCTTATGCCTTAGAAGAGTGTGTTTGGGAAGTTGGCTTTTAGAATGGGTCCTAGAAAAAGTAGTCTAAGGTTGGTTTTGGGTTAGTTTTGGTGCTCAAAAGTTTTTATTAGGTTCCGTATGTGGCCTGGTGCTAAGGAGCAAGCTCCCCTCACTTCACGAGCCCAGAGATAAGCTAGGTCACTTAGCCAGTATATACTTCCCCTAGAGTTTATACTTTGCCAAAGAATAGAGTGGGTTCTCCCCTTGGTAGTGAAGTCCAAATGGGATTACCAGGAAGGGTAAGGTATCCGCTAGGTGATGAAATCCTAGTTGGACCTTGTCTCAGGTGTGTTTAGATGTTTGATTGTGAAAGTGGTCTGGTCGTGTAACATAAGTGCACTAAGATTTATTTATAATGTGGTTTTAATTACTAGATGTGAGAGCTAAGTATGCATTCAGGCAAAAATTAAATGCAATATGTTTTTAAGCCCAAATTGAAATGTTTTATTCGGATGCAAACAAGTTGAGAAAAGGTTAAGAGTATGAATTTCACTACTCTAAGATGCAAGAGGAAAGGTGACAAGAAGAAAAATAAAGATTCTTTTTAACTTCCACTTATGATGTCTTTTCGAAATAAAGAGATAGAAGAAGGATGCAAGAAGAAATCTAATGCACCTATATGAATGTTTGCTTTTAGAAGAAAAAGGATGAACGCAAGGAAAACTCCAGGGGTCCCACTGAGCATGCCAGAATGTTTCTAACTATTTTTTCTTTTCTACATTTAGAAGAGATGAGAAACTAAAAGGTAATGGTCAGGGGTTTGTACGTACTCGAATGAAGTTTTGCACATCGTATCTAGATGATTGAAGGGACTCTTGACTGTGGAAGATGACACCTGTAAAAGAAAGAGACTCAAACACAGAGATTGTTAGATAGAGATAAGGTGGACTGCTAAGCAAAGCTCGGTCCCAAAAGCGTAAAGACTTCCTTGAGGGATGATAGTCCACTGTTTATAAGTAAAAGTGTTAGAAATAAAGAAATGACAAATGACTAGCCAAGAGGAAATTAGATAATGTGTACCTATTTCTTTGTAGTCAGTTTGCCATAGTCGCTGACATTGATAGTTCTATCGACGTTGGTTGGTCAATGTTGCCAACGTCAGTTAGTTTGCTGATGTCGGTAGGGGAAATGGTCAATGTCAATCAGGGCAATGGCCTTGGATGGGTTTTGGATGAGTTCTTGGTTGATGTCTTTGGTCGATAGAATGGTTTGTGGTAGTCTGAGAGTCTGTGCAGGATTGCAGAACAATAGATAGGGTCTTAGGAGGGACAAGGGTAGAGGAATAGGGTGTCAAAAGGGGTAAGAGTATGAAGAAGGCTTTTCAACCTTTCTTGGAAGAAGTCAGGTTAGGTCTGGTTGATAGCTGGGTCTGGTTAATAATATTATTTAGAAGCAATGAATAGAAAATTGATTACTGATATAGTCTAAATAATTGAAATGAAATAGAGGGAGAATACTTAGCTCTTCCTGGGGGAGATTTTTAGGTGTAGAAGACTTGTTGCTGATGCAATTGATGTAGAAGACTTCCTACAATGTTCTAATTAGGGGTGGAGTGACTGATGCAGATTTTCTGTAGCCTATGATGCTTGGTGTGCGTCTGAGAGAGAGAAGTTGGATTCTGGGTCTATGATTTGGGATTATGAT
Source organism: Torreya grandis (assembly GCA_037957365.1). NCBI lineage: Eukaryota > Viridiplantae > Streptophyta > Pinopsida > Cupressales > Taxaceae > Torreya > Torreya grandis. The sequence continues at coordinate 762,998 of JARHVA010006806.1, read as the reverse complement.
TTGGGTTTGTGATCCTGCATCCCAGGGCCTGCGAGTTGGTTTTAATCAACCGACGTTGGCAATCCTGTTGGCATCGGCTAACGGGTAACCAACGTCGGTGGCTAGAAGATGGGTAAAAAGGCTATTTTTAGCCTTTTACCCATTCCTCCGTCTGCCAAGTTTAGTGGTTCATTGTTAAACAATCAAAGGTGGGTTTAATAGGCATGGGGATTAGTGAGAGAGTTGGAATGATTAGTCATAGGGTAATGAAAGAGGGTATCCAAGGGTAAGGAATCCAAGGGTGAGGTGTCAAAGGTGATGTGTCAAGGGAGGTGTTATTATTTTAAAATAAGTTATTATTTTAAATTAATAAGTGTGTGGGCTAGGAATGTGTTAGAAGTGGACCAAGGGGACCAAGGGGGAGAGTCGACCAAGGAGTAGATGCAATTTTGGTGTCTGTAATAACAATCAACAACAACAACACTAGCCAATGCAATAATAAAATCAATAATATCAAAATCAAAGGCTGAACCAGTAAATCTCACAATGTCAAAATAATGGACAAAACCAAGGTCATAATGGTAACAACCAACAAACCTACCATGTAGTTACACATGACTACAATAGGGTTATAGGTCATATTGTAGGGGGTAGCATTAAAACCATCTCCATTAATCCTAGACCAAACACTAATCAATCTAGACCATTGTTAAAGAATACCACTCAACTTAATTACATGGATAATCCTTCTTTGACTTGGGACTGCACACAAGTAAACTAATAAATTGGGACTTCCACTTTTGGACTTTATATAGATAACTCACCCTTTTCGTGTGACCACACACAAGTGCACCAATAACTGAGACTTATCATATCTAGTCCTACACCATTCCCAACATTTATTAGCAATCATGGTCTAAAATCTAATCCTAATTGAGCAATCACAACTCGAAGGTCAAATATTACTATCTCAAGCCCAAAACCATCTACCACTTTGCCTATTATCCAACCAATTGTTTAGCTTCAAAATAAACCATTCACCATTGACCAAGATAAGAAGTTTGATATTATGGAACATTTACAAAAGACACTAGCACATATCTCTATTTCAGATTTGTTTTGAATGTCAACAATCCAAAAGAACATTTTGAATGAGTTTTTAACCCAATCCACTATTGTCAGTGACATATTCCCTAATAAATTTCAAGCTTTGGTTGGACACCTAGCTCCAGCCCAATAAGTCACATTCAACCAAAGTGATATGTCTTCCCTGGGCTCACTCCATAATAATCCATTGTGCATATAAGTTTATATAAAGTGAAATGTGTCCTTATAGACAATGGATTATACCTCAACATAGTGTCTCTAAAGCTCATAAAGCTTCTTGGGTACACAATGGTAGATCTCCAACTAGAAATGATGATTATATCATTGGGCCTTTGACCCATGATACACTTTACCATGTGCCTGATCTTGAGTTATAATATAATATGCTTCTAGGTAGGCCTTGATTAAATGAGATTCATGTAGTCCCATCAACACTGCACCAATATATCAAGTTCTCCCACTTAGGGATTGAAGTAAATATTCTAGGAGATTTGCACCTTTATGAGTATTGTAAACATCTTGAGGCCCAGTTTCAAAGATATAATTACTAATATATCATGAATCTAAGTTACAAGTAGGATAAAGGAAAAGCCATACTTATTGATTCTATAAAGGATAATTATATAGATCTTACTACCTTAGATTCCCTTTCCCACATGCTTCCTCTTGAAGCTTCCAATCATTTTACCATTTCATCTAATGGCCCAGGGGAGTATGTGACCCATGATACCTTTCATATTTCTAATCTTCCTCAAGATCCAAATACCTTTAGAATACCTAAAGTCACCCCACACATGCATTGGCAACAAAAATCTAAAGATAAACTACATAATCTAGGACCAGTCACATTCATACTGACATCTGGCCAAGAATAAGACCCCCTCAAAGGAGATAAATCATGGTTATACAATGACAAATTGGTTGATTTTTACAAGAGCACCAAGTATCCTATTCCTAATAGGATTAGATAACATCAAGATTATGAAGGAAGAGGCCTTAGACCAAATCAACAAGGAACCATTGAGCAAATTTCCATGACTAAGTATAAAAGACCTTATGGACTTATATTTAAACTATCTAGGGTGACCCCACATATCTTATTCAAGTTCCATCATCGGTGGCTAGTGATGATGATGCTGATAGCGAAGAAAAGTTTGACCATAGCCTCACCTTTGATGACCTAGCTGAGACTAAAATTATTGATAACAATGCCATTTATATCCTTACTCTAGTCATTCATCATAACTCATTGCCATTATACTATCCCAAACTAATAGATTGGGACCAACAAGAATCCAATTTACTAATTGATGATTTTCAAAATGATGAGGCATTATGTGAATTTTTAGGCCTTAGAAACAACATTTTATTGGGAGATCATAAATCAGGATTTCAATTACATGGGATCCTGAAGCCTATTTTAGAAAGCAAGTGAACACCCTTAGACAAAAACAAATAAATAAAACATTGAGGTCCCTGAGTGAAAAATTCTTTGAGGCATTTTTTGACTAGGGAAAAAGAAAAGATAAAGGCTAGTCTAGTGGTGAAAACCTATTTTAGGTGCCATTAGATGGGGGTGTTCATTCTTCTTTAAATTTAGACTAGGATCCCACCAATGATGAACTTTCCTATAGATTTGAGTTTAATTTTGAACAAGTATTTGAGTGAATTCTTCAATAATTTTGACTATTTCTGTCACATGGCCAAATCTTCCATTGGGAGACTCAAATTCATCAAGCCTAGGAGAAGTTGAAGAGAAAGTCCTAACAGAGGACTCTGATATAGTCCAATATTTCAAGTCTTTACCTACTATGCTAGAAGATGGTTCAACACTTGTAGTCAAAGATACAATAGAGGTAAGCATCAAGACTCCATCAGACCTAAAATGGATCAAATTAGGTGTGTCCCTCACTAAGGAGGAATGTGAAGTATTTACAACTCTATTGAGAGAATTTATAGATATATTTGCATTAACATATTATATCATGCTAGGTTTGGATCCCACCTTGGTTTTACATCACCTTATGGTAAATCTTGATCCAAAACTAGTTAATACAAATTTACACAAAATGCATACTTGCATTGATACATTATTAAATAAAGAGTTGGAAAAATTCTTAGAAGTAGGATGAATTCAATCTATTGACTACTTGAAATGAATATCTAATGTTGTACCTATTAGCAAAAAGTCTGAAGCAATCAAAATCTGTACCCATTTTTGAGACACAAGTAAATCTTACCCAAAGGATGACTTTCCATTACCTAATATTGGCATGATCATCAACTCCATGGCAAGTTGTGAAATGCCTTCACTCATGGATAGCTTTTCAAGATACAACCAGATCAGAATAACACTAAAAGACCAACATAAAACAAAATTCAACATTCCATGGGGAACATTTTTTTATCAAGTAATTCCATTTGGTATTAAGAGTGCTAGAGCTACATATCGAAGGTCCATGACCATCGTATTCTATGATATTATGCATGATATTATTGAATACTACATTAATGACATACTAGGCAAATAAAAAACTAGGGCTAACCATCCAACAATGTTACGTAGAATATTTGAAAGGCTACATGAGCATAAATTTTGATTGAATATAAATAAATGTGTGTTTGGAGTAACTTTAGGAAAGTTACTTGGCTTTATTGTGTCTTTTAGGGGCATTAAAGTTTATTTAGAAAAGGTCCAAGCTATAATAGAGATATCGTTGCTAACCAATTTGAATAAGCTCCATAGTTTGTAGGGTAAGATCTAGTCAATATGATGCTTCATATATCAATTAGCAGACAATTTCATCCATTTACACATCTTATAAAGAAGGGAGTTACATTCCACTTAGATAATCACTGCCAAGCATCTTTTCAACAACTAAAAGATTACCTAGCAAATCTTCTTGTTTTATTACCCCTTATGCTAAGAAAACCATTTTCGGTGTACCTATCACCTACTAATAGTACCTTGGGGGCACTTTTAGCTCAACATGATGACAAAGGAAAAGAGAATTTAGTGTACTACTTAAGTCATAGATTGGTCATATATGAACACAACTATATGCCTATTGAAAAAGCTTATCTAGCCATGGTCTTTGCAACTCAGAAATTATGACACTACATGTTGAAAAATAAAACCATGGTCATTTTAAAAGTATATCTACTTAAGTATCCACTATCTAAAATATCTTTACAAGGTAGAATGGCCAAGTGGATCATGCTTCTCAGTGAGTTTGACATAGAGTATATCAATCAGAGGGAAATTAAGGGATAGGTCCTTATAGATCAACTTTCTCAAGCACCCCTTATAGACATAGGGACACTCACATTTCAATTTCTTGATGAATCCATAATGACCATCATTGACACACCTCGTGAGGATTAGTTTTGGAAGATATATTTTGATGTATCATTCACAACACATGGATTGGGGTTAGGCCTCTTATTTGTTACATCACAAGGGGATCTAATCCCTAAGTCATTCAGTATCAACTTTCCTTGTACCAATAACATGGTTGAATATGAAGCACTTGTTGTAGGGATTCACCAAGTGGTACAATGGGATATATCTCATCTAAAGTTTTATGGTGATTCATAGTTAATAATAAATCAAATTATAGACCATTTTTAGATCAAAGATGACAAGTTAGTTCCATATAAAGCCATGGTCAATACTCTCAAGCAAAAAATCACTGAAATTTAGTTTGAGCTTATACCAAGGGCTAGAAATAAAACTGTAGATGCCATGGATACTATTGGCTCTTTTATTTGACAAATAAATAAAGCTAGAGACTATCAATTCTTCATCAAGAATTTATTCACACCAACACATGAACCTTCAACTGTTGCAATGATTTGTGATATTGTTGGTCCTAATTCTATGTGGTACTCAGCCCTTTAAAACTACCTTCAAGACCAAGTTATACCACCTAACCTATCTCAAAAACAAAACAAAACCTTTATTCATCATTCCACTCATTATAATCCACTTGGATCCACCCTCTACCACTACAATTTTGATGGAACTTTGCTTCATTATTTAACTTTGATAGAGCCAACACTAGTGTTAAGAGAAGTTCACAAAGGAGTATGTGGAACTCATTCTAGTAGGGTACTCTTATCAAAAAAGCTCTTGTGTATAGGTTATTATTAGCCCATAATGGATGTAGACGTAGTTGCATATGTAAAGAAGTGTGACAAATGTCAATGGCATGCTAATATGATTCATGCCCCAATATAAACTCTAAAATTGATGTTGACACCATGGCCATTTGATACATGGGGACTTGACCTCATAGGAAAATCAAACCAACTTCATTTGATGGCCATAAACATATCTTTACCACCACTAAGTATTTCATTAAGTGGGTGAAGATATACCCCTCACTTACGTGACTGGAAAGCAAATTTCTAAGTTTATCTTCAACCATCTCATTTTCTACTAGGGTATCCCCTTTGACATTATATCTGACAATGGAAGATCATTTAAGAACAAGGATATTGACAAGATATGTACAAAATATAACAACACAACATTTTTCTATAACATATTACCCTCAAATTAATGGCCAGGCTGAAGCATCAAACAAAACCATTGTCAATATTCTCAAAATGATTGTCAATGATGTCAATCATAATTGGCACCTACAAATATTCCCTACCCTTTAGGCATACCATACCAGTCATCATACTCCCACAAGAGCCATTCCATACTCACTTGTTTTGGGTATTAAAGTTATCCTTCCCATTGAGGTCAAATTACCTTCACTGCACATATCTTTCAAGCATGCCCTAGATGATCATGACTACCTAGTAGCTCACTTATAACAACTAGACCTGCTTGATGAAAAATTCATAGGTATGCTCAAAAATATTTAGGCATATCAGAATCGACTCAAAGGCAACTACAATTAGTGTTTAAAGTATATAACATTTGAGCTTGGTGATCTTGTTCTTAAATAAAACCAAAAGAATACCATGGTTGAGAAGAAGCATAAAGGTAAATTCAAACAAAATTAGATAGGGCCTTTCATCATTATTGCAGATTATGGATTAAGAGCATACAAGTTCTTCACACTTAATGGAGATGAGCTTCCTGAGTTGATGAATATTATTCAACTTAAGCAGTATTATGCTTGAGCACTAGGGTGTATTGTCGCAAGGACCATTTTAGTTATGCCATTTTATCACTATTTTTTTGTATAAATATCATTCTTATCTATCCTCTTAACCTTTTCCTCTTTACCATTATGATCTATCAACCAAGTGTTCTAAATCCTAGCCTATTTGACCTTGGTTTTTCCATTAGTTACACCTTTTTATCACTAAGGAATCTGATCAGTTTCATCAGTTATTTCAAGTACTTCAATAGAGATTGTATTTTGGAGTAGTATGATAGAAATTTTGGTAGTTTCATCCTTTGTTTGTTATTCCTTTCTTATTACTAGTCTTGTTACTAATTATAACTACTTTTAAGCAAATTAGTACTATTGATCTATGTCATTGTGTCCTAGTTATAGCCACCTATGGGTAAACTAGGGGTAACATTTTTTTATTGAGACTTGACATACCAACTTACCACTTCTTATTCCATATTATGCATTTTTACCAGTTGTGCCTATTTTGTTTGAATTGACAGCAAGACTATTCTAGTTCCTCTACTCTAAGGGTGGAACTATAATGACTTGAGGTTATACTCTGAGACTATGTAGGTGGTGATTAACACTTTTTGAGGTCATCTTAGTCACCCTTTCCACCACATTCTCACCATTTTGTGAGCAACCTGTGTTTGAACACTCTTTTTGTTTTGAGAGCAACCTAAGTTTGAACACTCTCACTATTATGTGAGCTTGAACCATTTAGTGTTTCATCATTCTTGATCAAATTGAAATACTTCAAAAATTCCAAAAATATTTTTAAAATCATTAGAAAAAAAACCAAAAACACTGACTACTTATTTGCCTTAAATATTTTGGGAACCCTTACTAAGTTGTAAGTAAAATCACTTGTTTCTTAGTTTCCCCATCCTTTTTGGCCTTTTTCTCTCATGCACTTGCCAATTTTCAAGACCATACCCATTCTTCTATCACATCCATTCTATTTGTTTTCATCAGTTATCACATTCTTCCCATTCCCTAAGAGAACTAAATTTGGCCTAAAGTTTTTTATTTGATATTACATCCATGGAACTATGTAGCTAGCATCCACTTACCTAGTGCATATGGAGACAACTTGGCCACCCCCTTCCTTTTCTTCTATTCCCCTATTTTGTTTGTTTGTTAAGTTGTCACCTATTTTCTAGGGGCAAAGTTTGTCTAGTTTTTATTATGTTATTTGTTTGTTTATTTATGATTATTTTATTTGTTTGTCTGCCTATTTATTTGCTTTCAACACTATTTCCTTGATTTAGTCTATGTGCATTCATTGGGTGATTCTTTATCCACACATATACTTGAATCCATCCATATTCATTCACCAACATTGACATCATGGTTTTTTTATCATTGGTTCATTATTTTCTATTGAGTATTATATTTTGGGAGTTAGTCCTTATGCATATTTTGGCTAAGTCCTCATGATGTTATATCATGATGCCTGTTGACACATGTTAAAATAAACTTTAGATTCAAGAAGTCTATTCAAAAATAGTAAAATCAACATCTCTTCAGTACTAACATCTTGATTCAATCCCAATCATATCCCAAATAGACTAATTAACCATGAAATACTTTCAACCTTTGTTAGTTCAAATGATCATCTCCCTACTATCAAGTTATTCCAATTCATCATTACCCTCTGTGTTAATTTATCATCATCCTCAACCAATTTTATCATGTTTTCCATAATTGGGGTCCAATTATTATAACTACCTATGGGCAAATCATTGTACATCATCTCACCCACATTTTCTTAATGATTATAATAGGCTTAAGGCAAATCATTATGTTGTCACCACTTTACTTTTTTTGCCCATACAAGGGCATGTTGTTATCTTGTTTGTCTACCCTAACTAGGGAATCATTATCTTGTTTGTCTACCCTAACTAGGGAATCATTATCTTGTTTGTCTATCTTAATTAGGGTAGCTCCATCTTCTCAATGATTATAACCACCTTTGGGCAAATTATTATGTTATCATACCACAATGCCACTATCGAGGTGCAATGCTTATAACTACCTTTGGAAAAACCATTATACACTTCCCACTTACATTCTCAGTGATTTTGAATACTATTTCAAAATCATTATGTTTTCACCCCATTATCATTTCTTTCTTTGGTCCCCTTATTTTGCTTCTTATCGAGGGACCATTTACCAACCTACTTGTGCCAATCATTCCCTCGAGGGGGTATTATATAGTTAGTTTATCATAATTATAGTTGTAGTCATATTTTTCATTCTTTTAGAATACATTACCATACTTATAAATTTTAATGCCTTCCCAAATAGGGGCAAACTATAGACACCTAAATCTGGCCACCAATGACCTCTAACAGGGCTTTTGACTAATTTCCACCTAAAGTGCACAATTTAGCCTAAAAACACTAAAATACATTAAATGAGTTGAAATTGATATATTTAAGTGCCAATTTTAGCTAAAGTATGATTAAATAGGGTATGGGTTAGCTAACTTTGATTAGATCATTTTGAGTCAAATTGCCAATTTTGCACTTGGGTGCCTTGGATTTCTCTTTTATATCAAATATCTTACACAAGACATGTGCCTTTGTTATTTGGTGTTGGTAACATCCTAAATAGGATAACAGATCTAATACATCTAACATTCATTCCCAATTCTAATCCATTCAAATTTTAGACCAATAACAAGACATTTTGACTAATTTGTACACCAAGAGCCAAAATTTGCACCAAAGTTGACTAATCATGTTTTAGGATAATTCAAACAAATTAGGGCCTTAAGTTAATTTTCCATGGAAATTTTTGAATAAATTTTTATTAGAAATTGATTTCTATTAAATAAATCATCAGGTGATATCATCATATAGGGTGGCATCTATAAGTCATAAATGCATAAAATATCAAGATTATGGGTCTCCCATGCCTCATTAAGACCATCCATCCCTATTTAATACCCGTATATTATAAATATTAATGGGGATATTTGTAGAATGAATTTCATATTTGGATTTATTCATGGCCACACATCTTAATCTTCAGATGGATGGTCATGGTTGATCCTCAAACCATTCCAAAAATCTATAAATAGGAGGCCTTGACTATTGAATTTTAAGCTCTCACATACCAAACTTATAATTCTAAAGTTATTCCATGAAAATTAGTGTTATAATTTATAAATATTGAGCCAAGACAAGCCAAGTCAAAGCCAAAAGTTACCAAGGAGAAGAGGAGATAGCCAAGCCTCCTTTAATGAAGAATTCATGAGCACAAACCAAGAAAGCCACTACTACAAGATAATTTGAAGCATTCAAGGGAGGTGAAAGATTTTTTATATTTCATGTTTTAGTTGTGTTTCTATTCTAATATTGTTAACTAAGCTCAACCAAGTAACTAGGCCTAGAGATGTATGTTAGCTAGTGTGTTAGTTTTTCAATTTGATTTCATTTTGTCACTAACAAGATACTAACACCTCTCTTGAGTCAAATTCCTAGATCATAGTTTCTATTATCAAATTGTGTATTTCTTATGATCTATATATATTCTTGTAGTGAAATCTATATTTGGTATATGTGTTAAATTAAAAAAAATCTTGTATTTCTATGTCTAACCCAGTGGGGTTTCTAAAATATTTTTCTATTATTATAAAGAAGAATGGTGAAAGTAAGAGAACCTAGAGAGGATCCTTTTAATGTCAATGGAAATAACCCTCTATTTGATCCTAACCAATTTACCATTGAGTAAGCAACAAAGTTGGATCAAATTTTGATAACCATGAATGAGAATAAGGATATAATTATAGCCCTCAAATAGGAAATTCATAGACATGAGGAATAAGTCCATCACTATGTGTTTGAATAACATCCTAATGAATAGGAAATACCTCAAGATCAGAGACATAAGTGTATCAAGATGTTAAAGCATGTGTAGCTATAAAATTATCAAGGGATATTAAAAAGGTGAATCCACCTAAGTTTGATGGAACCATTATGGGAGACAGAGTTGAAGCATTTTTGACTAAAATGGAGAAGTATTTTGAGATTAAAAACTATTCCAATGTCACCAAAGTAGTTTGGGGATCATACTATTTGGTTGGAGAAGCAAGTACATAGTGGGATGACAAAAAGTTGGAAATTAATCTGAACTTGACCACCACTACTTGGGAGTAGTTTGTGATACTATTTGGATAATGATGGATTCCAAAATTATATTTTGACAAAAATATTATAGATTTTCATAATCTGAAGCTAAGATACTTGTCAATGACTAAGTCCTGGGAACATTTCACCAAGATTCTAAAATATGTACTTTAATATTAGGTAGATGAGAGGTTCAAGATGAGGAAGTTCATCATGGGATTAAAACCCCATATTGGTAGAAAGGTGGATGTTCATAGACTATCTACCATGGACCAAGTCTTTGAGAAGGTAGTCAAATAAGAATAAATTTTAAATCTCTTGCTCAAGTCAAAGATAAGTTTAAGAAAAAGTTTAAAATTTCTATGCCAACTTTCAAAAATAAGAACTGGAAGTAGAGAAGTGGAGACTCTAAGAGTTAGTTCAAGAGGCAGAATACCAAATTTAATAATGGTTCAGGTAATAAGAAATTGGGAAATGATTTTGAAGGTGGTTTCAAAGGAAACTAATATTCTAATAGGATATGTTCAAAAAAATGTTGCATTGATGAAATACTATCAAGAATACTCATGTGTAGTCAAATACTAAGGTAATCTCAACATTGGTTCAAGATCCATAGTTACAAACACAAGCTCAAAGAATAGAGAATTTGAAGAAGTCCAAGGAGTAAGTAGTTATCCAAATGTGAACTCTCAAGTAACTCAAGTATTAGGAATGGAAAATGCAACTCCCATGGCTCAGGTAAATCATAGGACTCAAAATGTTAGGGCTTCTTCTATGCCTTCTCCTATACATCAAGTTAAACAAGTTAGTGGCAATGTTATAGCTCCTAAAATACATGAGAAAGTTGGTATTTATCCAATTAATATTATGGAGTATATGAATAAGGTTTATGTAAATATCCTAATGTTGGAAAAACTATCTATACCTAGTGAAAGGGACATTGCCCAAAATGAGTTCTCCAAGCTCAATGTATCATCTAGGCAACCTAGTGAAATAGGGGTAGTTTTGAAAAATGAAGTGAAAACAAAGGATGGATAACCAATAAAATTTGAAAGGAAAGATAAAAGTCCTCTATTACACCTTTCCATCATCATTGGAGATTCATTAGTGCACAATTTATTGATTAATAGTAGAGTAAGTACATCAATCATACCTAGATAAGTGGTAGACAAGATGAAGTTGAAATATAAACCCCATTCCAAGGGCAGTTGCAGTTAGATGGATCAATTACCAAGATGGTTGGAATTATAATTTTTTTTAGCTCACTCTCTATACTTGTCCTACATTTTTTATCTCTTGAAATATGGTGGTTTTAGATATGCTACCTCACTTTTCCCTTTTCTTGTCAAGGGACATTACTACAAGATTAGAGGTTATTTGACTTCTAATTGGTCTTACATAGCATTTAGGACTAGGTATGGTGCTAATATTTCTATCAATTTTTAACCCTTAGCTAAGTTTCATGTGGATCTATATGTGCCTAATACTTCAAACATGAACTCTAACATCAATGATGGAGACTATTCAAGTGATCAATAGCTTATAACACCTCTTGATGGCATAGCTAAACTATACCTTGATGAATGAGAAGTTGATCAACATGGGTTTGATCCATATAAATATATTAAAGAGATAGGTATTGGCATATATATCATTCATGAAGAGAATGGTGATTATCTTGAGGTAATTATTGATTATCCCCTTAAAAAATCTACATGGGGTAACTATTTTCTTCATATTGATGATGATGATGATGATGATGATGAATTTCCAAGTGTGTTAGAGCATGGTAATGAAGAAGGGGATGTAATTATGCATGTCCAAGATGAATAAGTCCATGAGTGTGATAGTCAATAAGATTGTGATGATCTATGGTAGAAGTACCATGCCATAGTGTAAGAGTTTGAAAAAGTAAGGAAGCTTACCCTCATTTAAATGGAACATGAAATTGATGATAAGATCAATGATGAAAATAGTTAACATAAAAAGGATTTTTAAGTCACTGTTAAGCAGGCTTTATCCTTAAAGGAATGCAATTAATCTAATGTAGAATTTTGTGTGATTGAGGAGCATCATAGGTTTAAATATGATATTGAATCACATACATAGGTGTTTGGATAGTATGAAGGCAAGTATAATGGATATAGCCATAAAAAACATCATGTTCTAAATGAATGTGAAGTTCAAAAGGGTTTCATGACTCCTAAGAAGAAAATTGAGAAGCATCAAATGAGCATAAAAGAGATCAAGTAGGATGCATTATCAATAAGACCTCAAAGAGAGGTAAAAGGATAATATAAAGGAGTCTCAAGTGATGCAATTATAGGTATTATAGTTCTCATGAATGGTAAGTCTTTTGATGACTTGCACAAACAAAATTTATTTAACAAACATCTACTATATGGTGACATGTTCTCATGGAGCATCTATGACTCAAGGAATATTATTTTTGATCCTAGTTGAAGTAAGAGGAATTGTTTCATCACCTCAAACATGTTTTGAGGTTGGTACATAGTAGGTTAGGTGTTTTTTTTTGAGTCTTTTTTGTATGGTTTTACCTAAATTCTTTTGGCATAATGTGTTTACTTCTTGATTTTTGGTTTGCTATGAGTTTGAGGTCTTTACAAGGCATGCCAATTTTAGATTGTAGCATAATAATGACTCCATTGCCTAGTGGGAGGATAATTCTACTCATACATTAACATTGAATGCATGTTTCTTGGTGTCATTTAGATGCACCCTATGAGAAGAGGTTTTATAGGCCTCTAATCTAAGTGTAAAAATGGGGACATCTCACTTTTTGTGGGTGAACAAACTTGTGAGATGAACCTCTAGATTAGGGTCTAGCTCCCTTTGATGCACCATTTAAGCTCATGATTATAATACTATTAACTTGGGGTTTGTTTAAAAGGGTTGAGAATAACATAAATCAAACATATACTATGGATTTGATACACCAGATGTTTGATGACTTCCAACCACTTGCACTCCACACTTGATACCAAGGCACCAACTAAAACATACTCTTTCTCAAATCTATGTCTTCTCACATCAATACTACATTATGAGGTCTTAGATGATATGTAAGGTTAGGAGGATTAGAAAATAGGTCTTAAAAAAATATAATGAAAAGACCACTCATTTAAACCATGAACATCTCTTTAACACTTCACATGCCCTACAAGAAGAGGTTGCAAATAGGTGAGAGAATGAAGTACAATGCTAAGGAATCTATAGTATTCACTAAGTAAATTAAATATTCAAGTAGAATACACTATGAAAAATAATGAGAGAGATAAAGACTTGGTAATTTTATTTATCATAATCTCTATAATGTATTAGGGCTTCACCATACTTAGGTGGAGCATACCAATAATGCCAAAATGGCCAACTCTTATAGAGCTTGAGAGAAGGAGAGGGAGAGAGAAGTCCATGTGTCACTTGGACATGTGTCAAGCTAATAATTTTAGTTATCCATGTATGATAATAGGATGTGGGTCAAACCATGAAAGGGTAGGATCAACAATAGTCAATACAAGTCACAAATTTGAAGAAAAGTGGTAAGAAACTCCTCCCTTTGCCTAGAAAAATTGACTTCATGATTGGGCTTATTTGAATGTCTTTTAACTGATATGGAGAAAGTCTGATGATTGTATGCAAGGTAGGTACATCAAACATGCCCCTACATTCATTTTTTGCATGCTTGGTCCTTTGTAAGTAATTTAAAATGAGCCATCATCATCTATTGTCTTGAAAATTAACCTTCCATGCACCCTGCACACTTGGCCTTAAAAAATATTTAGTGTTTCATGAAAATCCATGTTAAAAGGATTAATGACACCTGTAAATCTTATCCATGAATCTAGACTCTTCAACTCTTCCTTAAAATGACATCCAATGGAGTTTTTCACACTTTTCACTCTTGTGTGCATGATGCTAGCTTTGACTGGTTGAAAGTGAGGCCTTTGTTTGGACACTTATAAGTTTCTCCATAGGATAAAATAATCATAGGTGGTTATTATAAGTCTATATATTTACATAAAACTAAATTTCATCCTATGGAACATCATATACCCTACACAATACAAAAAATAGTGAAGAAAACCCCATTTTGCATGCTTTTCCTAAACATCCATATATATTTCTCACATTTATGGAATCCCTGGAGATCATTATAAATTATATAGGTGGTTTCATGTCTATTACATAACATATGGATGCTTAAAACCCTCTATCTTTGCAATTGGGTCACTATGAGGGTTTTACAAGGGTTTAGAGTGATTTATATTATTAACCTTTATTCATAAAGGTGTGATGTTAGAACCTATATAAAATGACACTAATGGATCCCTAGGGAGTCTATCAAACTCCTCCAAAAATTTCCATATCCAATTCAAAGGTTCATAAATTTTTTGAGCTCTTCAAGTTGCCCTTTGAGCTTCATTTCTTACATTTGAGAAGTTTGTGCATGCTATCAAGCCTATAATGGCTTCTTGGGGAGTTAAAATATATACCTAAGGTTAAAAAATATTTGTATATGACCTAATAACATACTCCAAGAATTTTAATGGCTCTCCAAGAGGTAGGAATGAAGACTAACCCCTGTTTGGCACTAGGCCTAGCTTTTGCTACTATGTCTACCTATACCTTTAGACTCCATCTAGCCTTTTCATGGTTTCATTTTACATTTTATGGATTTAAAACTTCTAATAAACCACTTAAAACATTAATCCAAAAATTAATAATCATATATTATGCCAAAACACAAATTGAACCTCAATTTGGACTCTTGCTCTTAAGTATGCCTATGGGGTTTGACTGTAACCCTCCTTATATAGAATGTTTTGTCTACCTCCAAACTTTATATCATGGTTTTATAGATTTTTATATATTTAATTAAGCTTATAAAACCTTATCTTCAGTTATATTTTATTTTTTGGTCTTCAAAATCACTCCTTCTCTCCAAGTTACCTATGCTTTGTATGAAGAGACTGCCCCTATTATGAAACAAAACAAGGGAATGTTTCCTTGATTCCTTGTTGAAACAAATACTTTTAAATGGTTATATGAATAATAATTATATTCCATAAAAAAATTCATCTCTTAAATCTAATGGGAAGTCTTCCAAAATCACAAAACAATAAGACTGGGCTTTAGAGAAGGACTGCATGCCTATAGGTGTTAGTTTCTAGGACCCTGTAGGTCTTGTTAAAGGTATATTTAGGGAATGATTTAGATAAAAATTTATGGTTTAATTAAGATAACATATCCTTTAATTTCACTCCAGTTCTCTTCAAGATCCCACATACAAACTCTAACCTAATCTCTTGCCCATTGTCTTGTCCACTATGACAGTCACCTTGATTATCCTACTTGTAGATGAATTTGAAATTTTGGATAGAGAACCAATGAGGAAAAGATTTGTAAATATGTATTAAAGGTATTAATACCTAAATATTATCATTAAATCACCTTGGATAATTATTTAGAGACTCATGAAGACAAATCAAAACTTTAGACCCCTTTATGCCATCTTACTGCCTGTGTCCTACTAGTAGGATTGAGACAACCTTAATGAGCACACCTGGATTGGTTAGGAATCATAGGAATGAATTTTATAAAGTTAATTTGATCGATTTGAGTGGTCATAAACCCTAAATCCTACTTATTTTCTCTACAATCCTCTTAGATACTCCCATGACTTGATTGTGACCAATTTGCCAATACCTCTAGCTATAGGTGCATAATTCAAGCCTGTAGGTGGGTTTAGTCATTTGAAGCATGTTTAATAACATATAGAGTTTAATTAGAATATTTTTAGATTTATATAATTCCTAATAAGACCTATTTACTTATTAATAACCATAAATATCATCTCCTTATGACAATCATTAAACATTGTTTCCAATGCATGCTCTGCCCTATGTATGGATAAGGGATATGTCCAAAAGGTCATTCCATGCAACACAAATCACCTTTATGGATTAAGTGCTTAGGACTGATGGTTGAGTTGTTTTTAATTTTTAATTTTTTTCAAAAATAGGTCTAGGACTTGTCAAATTCATGTAGGACAAGTACTCATTAAGAATCCTGTAGATATCACTGATGTAATTCAATGATTTCTTGTCATTTTAGGAGGTCACAAAACCTAATTTCCACTTACTCTTCCAAGATCCAACTTGGCATAGATGATGATTGTACCCTTAGAAACCAAATGGGTCATTTTATCCATTTGAGTGGTCATACACCCTAACTCCTCCTTCTTTGCTCTACAAGCCTCTTAAATACTCCCATGACTTGACTGTGACTTATTTGCCAATACCTCTAGCCATAGGTGCATACTTTAGGCTTATAGGTGGGTTTAGTCATTTGAAGCATGTTTAATAACATATAGATTTTATTGTGACTATTTTTAGCTTTTTATAAGTAATATTAGAACCTAGTTCCTTCCTAGGAACCCTCAATTTCATCTTCTTATACCAATCATCAAACATTGCTTCTAATGCATGATCTGCCCTGTGTATAGACAAGAGATAGGTCTAAAAGGTCATTCCACGCAATACAACTCCCCTTCATGTCTTAAGTGATCAAGACTTATGGTTACATCATTTTGGATTGTTCCCTTTTACAAAAATAGGTCTAGGACCTGTCAAATGCATGTAGGACAAGTACTCATTGAGAATCCTGTCATTATCACTGATCTAATTCAATGATTTCTTGCCATTTTAGAATGTCAAAAAACCTACTTTCCACTTACTCTTCTAAGCTCAAAATTGGAATAAATGATGCTTATACCCTAGGAAATCAAATAGGCCTAATGGGATCTTCAAGAAAAATTATATCTTCCACCTATGCAATTGCTTAGAACCTCTAGGATCACTGTTTGGCCATTTTAGAGCATCTAGGCTTGATTTCAATTCTTCATTTTTTTTTATGTTTTGTCACCCTTCCTTGTAAACTAGGGTTATAATAGGCTTGAATAAACAATATCTATGGAAAATGAACCATCAAAATTAATGGATAATCTTATTGGAACACCTCTATAAGAGCTATCAATGGCCTCAACTGTAGATGACAATCTCCTTCCACAGGTGTAGCTAAGATCTTTTTCCAAATTAGCTAGTTGGTAGCATGTATGTGCATTTTCTCAAAACCTCAATGCACATTAGTAGTCCCAAAAGGTGGAGGACTATGTCAAATCTTCAAACCTATATTGATGACATCATCATATCCCTGTAGAGGAACATGGAAGAGCAAAGAAATGTGAGGTAAGGATTTTTCAAACACAAAAAAGACATTTGAAAATAATTAAAACCTCAAAAACACTAGTAGAGTCATAAAAACAAAATCAAAACACTCTTATCAATGTGAATAAAACATTTTCAAGCAACTGTGTTGACTATGAACATAAACTAGGCATTTTGCTCCCCTAAAAGAGGTTTTCTCACACCATTAAACTCTCCAAGACAATAAAAGAATTATATAATGTTAAAAACAATTTATAAACACTTTAAGTAGATAAAACCTTCAATACAAGTCAATAAAATATGAAACAAGTTCAAAAGGAGACCCCCTCTTCAATGCAAACTCTCAAAAGGTTGCCTGAGGTGTTAACGATTATTCATAGAGAATAATGAACCAATATGAGACTTATTACCATGAAATTGGAGTGTAATAATATTAATATATAAACCGAAGACCATTCCTCTTGATTCTACATGTACGACCCATGGTGAGAACTTGAAGTTGGGCCTTCTTTATGTGCCAATGGAGAAAATGGGAAAATGAGTTGAAAAAGAGATTTTTTGAATTATAATTCAATTAAAAATATTAAAATGAGTTTTTAAAGGTGAATAGTTTCTCTTCCCACGTTTTTAGCTGATGGTAGACTTGGTAAGTCCGTATAAGTGCCCAACAGTTCCTCTTTTTTAGGGAAAACTGCTCTTTCTTGATCAACCTACAAAATTTCAGTTATGAAAAGATAATACAAACTCATTAGGACACATGGAATGTGATTTGACCTTTTTACACTTTCACACTCCCCAAAAAATCCGTATAAAGCATTAAATGCACCTAAAATGACCTCTAAATGACCCAAAAATGATAAATAGACTTAGGAGACTAATAAACAAAGGTGGTATAACATTAAATGACATTAATTGACCCTTTATACACCTTATTACATCTATTTAAACCCCTTATATACCTCAAAAATCAAGTTTTTACCTATAGGTGCCCTAGTTTGACTAGAAAGTCAAACTTGGTCAATAATTTGGTGACTCATGGGGGTAGTATGCCTGCTATACTAACTAGAAAAGTAGCCTTATTATTCCATTGGGTTTAGGATTCATCTAAGGAATTAAAAAAATAAGGTAAATTGACCATTGACCATGATGACTAGTGACTACCCCAAAAACATAAAAGCAAAAGACACATACAACAAAGAAAGACAAAACACACACATGTGATCAAGACACTTAGGAGAAACAACCTACAACTACTATGTACAAATAATAACCTAAGAATGATTTTCCTCCTAGATCAAAAGGAAATATTTATACTCTTATTGTCTTGTATCAAGAAGGGTTGGATGAGGCATATAGCATTTTAAACTTGAGCATTGTTGCCTCTAACTCCTTGATGATGTTTGTTAGCTTCATTGGCATAATCCTCCATGAGAACCAGGTAGATCCAAGTAAAATGATCAAGGAAAAGAACTCTCCTTGTGTCCAAATACCTTCAACTTCTTTGAATGGTCTTTCAATAATAGCCTTAAGTGGTCTTTCAACAAGATCTCCATTCTTATTCTCCATGATGTTTTCAATAAAACTAGGACTCTTTGCTACTACAAGCTTTCCTAGCTCATCAAGGAGTTTTGTGAACTCTTCCCACTTTTGGTCATTATCTTCAATAGAAATTTTCTCACTTACCTTGTTATGCACTTGATTCCCAACTTGGAAAAGTTCTTCAAGCTCTTGAAAGAGCTCTATTTGTAGCTGCCAATCATCTGTGTGTTTTTTACCTTGGTCATCTAATACCACTACCTCTTCCACATTATAGTAGTCATTCATAATACCATGCTCACATGTATATTTTTATTATTTCAAGTCTTGATTACCTCCTTCATGGGTATGTATATCTTCAATCATGTAAGTAAAAGTTGATGAGTTCTCTTTTAATTGATCAAAGAAGGATTCTATGACAATTTCTTCCTCATAATCAGCTATGAAGTCATCTTGATCAGCTATGGGATGGACTTGATCTTGATAATTTTCCCCTACCAATTGATTATATTTAGGATCTCCTTTTATAGGTACATTAAGATAAAGGCTTATAGTATGAGGACTAGAGGAAGTTATTGGTGAAGGTGGGAAATGGAGATCAAAGTCAGATTGGGAATGAGTATTGTGATGCTCTTTCATAAGCTCATGAGGAAGAGGAGGTAAGCCTTGGGCCAAAACCAAATGATTATATTCCTTCCACATGATCATAACTTCATCCACATCATTTATAGATTGATAACTCTCTTGAATAGGTATAGATAGGGTGTGTTTAGACATATGATTTCTTATTGGTTGTAAACCTTCTATCACACCTTCATTAAGCAAGCTCATCATTGACTCTAATTATTCAATTTTCTTAGATAGGCCCTCTTGAAAGAGTCTATCTTGGAGATTATATGTATCATCATGATGAGTAGGATTATAAGAGGTTTGGCATGGAAAAGATGAGGTTTCTTGAGGAAGGTGGAAAGGACTAGCACAGGTTTGCTTTCATCTTTAACTTGTACTTATTTGATAATGTTTTCTTCTTCCTTCCCCCATGATTCCACAACCTTATCCAACTCAATATCTTAGAACTAGAAATATTTTCTTGATGTTTAGTAAGAAAATTTTTAATAGGGTCAACTTCATTCTCAACCTTACCTACAATTTCATCTCCTTTGAGTAGACTTGGTTCCTCTTTCCTTCTCCATGATTCCACAATTTGACTCCAACTTGAGACCTTTGTACTAAAACTCTCTTTTGGAGGTGATGGAGAAGCAATGTGAGAATGAAATGAAGGATTGGAATCTAATTATTTCACTACCAATATGGACTATTTCAAATGCATATTTTCAAGTTCAATTTTCCTATCAAGATGAGTCTCAAACACAAGGTTCCTTGTTCCAACTTTCTCCGCCAACTGATTTGAAGAAGGGAGGATTTGATAGACTTGGTTTGGCTCATGAGTAAGGGTCATGTATGTATGATATGACACTTGTGAAGGTAGATACAAAGGGTGATGGGTTTGGTAAGATTTCCTTTCATAAGTTCTTAGTCTATCCTCTAAAGAAGATACTAGGCCACTCACATCTAGCATCTCACTTGTGAGCCTTTGCCAATTGGCTTTCTCAATAGGTGCTCATTCCCTGTTGACTAACTCTAATACATTTCTCACTTGATGGATAAAATGACTAGGAATAATTTGACCATATCTCATTTGAGTATCAATGTCTAACATATATTTTTGATAGCCCAAAAGAGTTTGTTTTAAGGTGAAAATGGGTTGATTGGAGAAAGGACTAAGTTGACTAGGAACATGACATTGAGAAGTCTAATTATAGGGCTGATACAACTCATGACAAGGCTATATAAGGTCATATTTGAATTTAAGAGTCTCATATTAGACTTGATAAGGATCAAAACAAGTTTTTAAGGGATCAAAATCAAGTTGACAAAGTACATGTTCACTTTGAAGGGGAAGAGGCAAAGTTTGTAATGTCTCACCCACTTGTAGAGGGAAAAAATCAACAACAAGATGAACCTTGAAAGCTTAATTTGTAAACCAAGACATAGAAAAGCTATGAAAAACTTTTAAATGGAATAATTGGCTACTGAACCATCTGATTCATCTTTGAAGTCACCATTAGTGACTGAAAAAGTGCCTCCCAAGGCTGATGTATTGAAGGATAACACCAAAAATCGTTCAACTCTTGGAACAAGAGTCCCACTGAGCATGCCAAAAACTATTATCACTAGGATGCACCTTATGAAAAAATGTTTTATAGGCCTCTAATACAAGTGTCAAAATGGGGACATCTCACTTGTTGTGGGTGAGCAATCTTTTGAGATGAACCTCTAAATTAGAAGCTAGCTCCCTTCGATGCACCATTTAAGCTCATGCTTCTAATACTAATAACTTGGGGTTTTTAACAGGGTTGATAATAACATAAATCAAGCTTAAACTATATAGGTGATACACTAGATGTTTTATGACTTCCAACCACTTGCACTCCATACTTGACAACAAGGCACCAACTAAAACATACTCTTTCTCAAATCTATGTCTTCTCACATCAATACTACATTATGAGGTCCTAGATTATATGTAAGGTTAGGAAGACTAAAAAAGAGGTCTTGAATGACTCTAATTAAAATAATACTGACTTTAACCATGAACATGTCTTAAACACTTCACATGCCCTATAAGAAGAGGCTACAAATAGGTGAGAGAATAAAGTATAATGCTAAGGAATTCATAGTATTGACTAAGAAAATTCAACATTCAAGTAAATCACACTATGAAAAGTCATGAGAGAGTTAAAAACTAGGTAATTTTACTGATCAAAAGGTGTACAATTGAGCAAGGATTCACCATACTCAGCTGGAGCATACCAACAATGCCAAAATGGCCAACTCTTATAGAGCTTGAGAGAAGGAGAGAGAGAATTCCGAGGGTCATTTGGACATGTGTAAAGTTGAGAATTTTAGCTATCCATGCATGAGAATAGGATATGGGTTAAACCATTCAAGGTTAGGAGCAACAAATGTTAATCCAAGTCATAAATTTGAAGAAAAGTGGTAAGAAACTCCTCCCTTTGCATTAAAAAATTGCCTTCATGATTAGGCCTATTTAAATGTCTTATAACTGATCTAGAGTGAGTTTAATGATTTTAATTCAAGGTAGGGAAATCAAAAATTCCTCTCCATGAATTTGTAACATGCCTAGTCCTTTAAAAGAAACTAAAAATGAGCCATCATCATCTATTATCTTGAAAACTACCCTTCCATGCACCCTACACACATGGCATTGAAAAATATTTAGTTTCTCATGAAAATCCATGGGAAAAGTATGAATGACACCTGGAAAAATTATCTATGACTCTATACTCTTCAACTCCTCTTTAAATGTACATCAAATGGAGGTTTTCATACTTTTCACCCTTGTGTGTATGATGCTAGCTTTGACTGGTTGAAAGTGAGGCCTTGTTCGGACACTTAGAAGTTTCTCCATAGGATAAAATGATCGTAATGGGTTAGTATAAGTCTATATATTTCCATCAAACTTGATTTCATCCTCTATAACCTCATATACCCTACACAATATAAATAATGGTGAATAAAACCCCATTTTACATGATTTTCCTAAAAATCCATACATATTTCTCACATGTGTGGAAGACCTGGAGATTTTTATATATCATCTAGGTTTTTTTCATGGCCATTACCTAAAATATGGATGCTTAAAACCTTATATTTCTCCAATCAGGTCACTATGAGGGTTTTTCAAGGGTTTAGAGTGATTTGTACTCTTAACCTTTGTTCATAAAGGTGTGTTGTTAGAACCTATGAAAAATGACACTAATGGCTTCCTAGGGTCCCTCTCCATCTCCACTAAAAATTTCTATATCCCATGCAAAGGTTCATAAATTTTTTGAGCTCTTCAAGTTTCCCTTTGGGATTCATTTCTTACATTTGAGAAGTTTGCGCATGATTTGAAGCCTATAATGGCTTCTTTGGGAGTTAAATTGTATACCTAAGGCTCAAAAATATCTATATATTCTCCAAGAATTTTAATGGCTCTCTAAGAGGTAGGAATGAAGACTGACCCCTATTTGGTACTAGGCCTAGCTTTTGCTACTAGGTCTACCTGTACCTTTAGATTCTATCTAACCTTTTCATAGTTTACTTTACCCTTTTATGTCTTTAACACTTATAATACACCCATTAAAACATGAATCCAATAATTAGGAATCATAAATAAGGTAGAAACACAAATTGACCCTTAATTTAGACTCTTGCTCTTAAATCTACTTATGGGGTTTAACTATAAACCTCCTTATATAGAATGTTTTTTCTGCCTCCAAACTTTATATTAGGGTTTGATATCTTGTGATAGATTTAATTAATCTTCTAAAACCTTCTCTTAGGTTCCCTTTAATTTTTTGGTCTTCAAAACCACTCCTCTCCAAGTTGCCTAAGCTTTGTATGAAGAGACTACCCCTATTCTGAGATAAAACTAATCCAAAACTTGAAATATTTGGTTGAAATATAATTCAAGAAACAAGAAAAAAACAATTCAAATAATTTTATCTCTAATAAGAGATGTTTTATTGATCAAATTTGTAGACCCAAACATATGCTTATCTCTGAGAAGAGATGTCTAATTTCTATTTTGGGTTACTTATTTATTTATACATGTTTTAAAGGTGTGGGGAGGATGTGTAAGGTCACCAATCTTGAGGGAGATGAATTGGTTTGACTTCCATGATTTACAACAATACATAATTTGAGGAATTACTATTTTTAGTAACTTACTATTTTTAGACTACACTATTAAAATTGAAATTTGGGACACTTCCATTAGTTTTTAGGGGGTCAAACTTCATTGAGAAAATATCAATGCCATCTCATGACTTTTCCCTCATTATTATCTTTCCAATGGTTCAAATGGTGAGTCAATTGGAGCTATGGTGCAAAAGTTATGGCTCCCAGAAGTTTCATCATCAATTGGGGTGGACCCATCCCCCGAATTATCACATGAATTGTTGTCCAGATCAAAAACAAGGGCATGTTGCCTTGTTTTATTATTGAAACCAATCATTATAAATGGTTATATTCATCATAGGTATATTATTTACCAAAATTAATCTCTTAAATCCAAGGGGAGGTCTTCCAAAGTCATAAAACAACAAGACTGGGCTTTAGAGAAGGACTGCCTACCTATAGGTTTAGTTTATAGGATCCTGTAGGTCTTGATAAAGGTATATTTAAGGAATAATTTTGATAAAAATTTATGGTTTCATGAATCTACCATCTCATTCTGAGTCAATCCACTTCTCTTCGAGATCCCACATACAAACTCTTACCTAATCTCTTGCCCATTGTCTTGTCCACTGTAACAGCCACCTTAAATACCCTTCCTATAGATGAATTCAAAATTTTTCCTAGAAAACCAATGAAAAAAAGAGTTGTAAACATGTATTAAATGTATATAAACCTCTATATTATCATGACATCACCTTAGATAAGTCTTTAGATACTCATGAATACAAATAAAATCTTTAGACCCTTTTATGCCATCTTACTACCTGTGTCTTGCTAGTAGGACTAAGACAACCTTAATGAGCACACTTAGACTAGTTAGGGATCATGGGAATGAAGTTTATAAAGTAAATTTGATCCATTTGAGTGGTCATAAACCCTCACTCCTCTTTATTTTCTCTACAAGCCTCTTACATACTCCCATGACTTGACTGTGACTAATTTGCCAATACCTCTAGCTGTAGGTCGATAATTCTGGCCTATAGGTGGGTTTAGTCATTTGAAGCATGTTTAATAATATATAGAGTTTATTGAGTCTATTTTTAGATTTTTATAATTCCTACTAGAACCTAGTTCCTTCCTAATAATCCTCAATATCATCTCCTTATGCCAATCATCAAACACTACTTCCAATGCATGATCTGCCCTATGTATAAATAAGGGATATGTCTAAAAGGTCATTCCATGCAACACAACTCCCCTTAATGTCTTAAGTACTTAGGACTGATGTTTGAGTTTTTTTTAATTATTCCATTTTTCACAAATATTTCTATGACTTTTCAAATTCATGTAGGACAAGTACTTATTGAGAATCTTGTAGATATCACTAATGTAATTTAGTGATTTCTTGCCATTTTAGGTTACAAAACCTACTTTCTACTTACTCTTTCAAGCTCCAAATTGGCATAGATGATTATTTTACCCTAGGAAACCAAATATTCCTAATGGTATATTCAAGAACAATTCTCTCTTCCACCTATGTAATTTCTTAGAACCTCTAGGATCACTGTTTGGCCATTTAGAGCATTTAGGACTGATTTCAATTCTTCATTTCTTTTTGATGTTTTGGCACCCTTCATTGTCAACTAGGGTCATAATAGGCTTTTATAGGCATTATATATGGAAATCAAACATCAAAATTAATGGATCATCTTATTATAACACCTCTAAAAGAGCTATCAACAGCCTCAACTATAGATGACAATCTCCTTTCATAGGTGTAACTGAGATCTTTTTCCAAATTAGCTAGTTGGTAGCATGTATGTGCCTTTTCTCAAAACCTCCATGTACATTAGTAGTACAAAAAGGTGGAGGACTATGTCAAACCTTCAAACCTACATTAATGACATCAACATATCCCTGTAAATGAAGTTTTGATTGTTACACACAGGCAGAAACATGGAAGAGTAAAGAAATGTGAGGTAAGACTTTTTCAAACACCACAAAAACATGTGAAAATCCTTAAAACCTCAAAAATACCAGTATAGTCATAAAAAAAACATCAAAAAACTCTTCCTAATGTGAACAAAACATTTTCAAGCAACTGAGATGACTATGAACATAAACTAGGCATTTTGCTCCACTAAAAGAGGTTATCTCACACCATTGAACTCTCCAAGACAATAAAAAGAATGATATAATGTTTAAAACCATTTATAAACACCTAAAGTAGATAAAACCATCAATCCAAGTCAATAAAATCTAAAACAGGTTCAAAAGGAGACCCCCTCTTCAATGCAAACTCTCAAAATCCGACCTAAGGTGTTAACGATTGTTCATAAAGAATAATTAACCAATATAATACTTCTTGAAATTAAAGTGGAGTGTAATAATATTAATATATACCCCCAAGTCCATTCCTCTTGATTCCACCTGTATGACCCATGGTGAGCACTTGAAGTTGGGCCTTCTTTGTGTGCCAATGGATAAAATGGGAAAATGAGTTTTAGAAGATATTTTTTGCATTATCATTAAATTCAAAATGTGAAAATGAGTGTGGGAATGTGAATAGTTTCTCTTCCTTTTTTAGGTAATGGTAGACTTGGGAAGTCTGTACAAGTGCCCAATAGCTCCTCTTTTTTAGGGAAAATGCTCTTTCTTAATCAACCTAAAAATTTTAAGTTAGGAATAGATATTACAAACTCCTTAAAACACATGGAATGTTATTTTACCTTTTGACACTTTCACACTTCCCAAAAAAATTGTACAAAGCATTAAATGCACATAAAATGACCTTTAAGTGACCCTAAAAATGATAAATAGACTTAGGGGACTAATAACAAAAGGTGGAATAACATTAAATGGCATTAATTGACCCTTTAGACACCTTATAAAATTTATTTAAACCCCCTATATACCTCAAAAATCATGTTTTTGCCTATACGTGCCTTGGTTTGACTAGAAAGTCAAACTCGGTCCACACTACCCATGTGAATCACCAAATTATTGATCAATTTTTTACCTCAAGTAAAAATTGGTCACCCCCTCCAGGTTAAAATGTCATAGGGTTGTCAAAAACTTTTATATGGTCTTTTCATGGTCTTAAATGGTCCTAAAGAGTTTTGTATGATCATATTTATCCCTATTTAGCCTTGTCCAAGTTCTGGTCTTATGTATATTTATCTAGTCCTAGGGGTAATTTACAAGGTTTTGATGTGGTAAAACATGTTAAAAGGTTTTTTATGGTTTAAATTCATTATAAAAGTATTTTATATGTCATTAAGGTCATAATATCATGCATTAATCTTTTATTTGGTTCTTATGTGCTAAAATGACATTTTGGCCACCTTTTAGCCTATTTGGAGGAGTTGCACATACCATATTCGAATTCAAACATTTAAATAAGAATAATAACATATATTCTATCATAAATAAGGTGGATAATGTTTACAAATTTATAGAGACTAACAACATTTGTAGTTTAATGCCTAAACTAAACAAAATGACACTTTAGAAGAACTTTTGGGCATTTGTATGGCCTTGAAAGATCATATTTAAGTTGGAAATGGTTTCAAAGTGTCCCTTGGGATTTGTGAGATCATTTTCAAGATTTAGATCAATTTTTAAGTCATATATTTTATTCAGACATTTTCTCTCGTCCAACATTATCTTCACAAACTCAAAAAGGCAAAATTGAAGTGAATGATACAGCCAAAAAAGAGAGAATTATAAGCTTAAACTTTGGCTAGTGTTAGGGGTCCTAGTAATATTAAAATTAGTGTAATTGGTTTGCATATTCATGACCCCTCCTTTATAAACAATCACTAAGAGTGATAGTAGGTCACTATGACTTATCCATCCAAGTAGAGTCTGATTTTACATTTGTTTATCCACTTAATAATTTGATGGAGAATAATGGTTTTGAGTGTTGTCTTTAGAGGTCAAATATAACCTTTTAATGGAGGTGTCATCCACTAAATCATCCCCATGAGGTGTCTTAAATAGGAAGAAAAGTGTCTCAATGTGTAGGGTGTTTCAGTCAATCTTGTTATCTAGGAATTTGACTTAAGATAGGATGGTTAGTTCCAAAATGAAAACAAAATGAAATAAACACACTAATAGAATAACATCTCTAGGCCTAGACACTAGGGAGAGATTAGTTAACAAAATAAAATGACAAGCACAACTAAAAAGAAATGAATGAAAACACAAGAATTCCTTTCACCTTCCTTGGATGTTCCAAATGCCTTTGTAATGGTGGGTTACTCGAATTGTGCTTAAATAGATCTTCTTCAATGGAGTGTGGCTACCTTCATATCCTCTTGTCACCTTTGGCTTATGGCTTGGATTGTATTGGAATTAATTTGGAATTATAACACTAGTTTTATGAAGCTTTTAGAACCAATCCTTCATTATAACTTTGCACAAATTAATCTTAGAAATGATGGTGTGAGGCCTCCTATTTATAGATTTTTGGATTTGATCAAAAGCAACCTCATCCATTGATATCAAGATTGAAATGTGTGGTTGAGGATTAATTCAATTTTTGGAATTAAGTTTGTAATTGTCCTCATCATGGCATTGGATGGAGGGTCAATTAAGAGGCATGGAGGGCATCATGGAAGGCATTAATAAGGCATGGAGGGCATGAATCCTGATATTTGTGGCATTTATGGCCTAGGGATGTATTCCCAATAAATGAGGTCACTTAATGATGAAGATATTCAATATTCATTTCTAAAAACAAGTATTCAGTAAGTTTATATGGATTTATTAATTAGGCCATGATTTGTGTTAATTAGCTCTTAAACATGATTAAGCACTTTATGCAAAAATTACTCAAATTGATCAGAATGCCTTGGTATTGGTCCTAAATTTGATTGGATTGGAATTGGAAGTCATTGTCAGATGCATTGGAACCATATTCCCATTTAGGATGTTTCCAACAAAGAATAACAAAGGCATGAGTTTTGTGAAAAATATTTGATAGGAAAGAGTAATCTAGAGTATGCATGTGCAATTTTGGCATTTTGACTTAAAATGGACTAATCAAAGTTAGCTGGACCATAAATTAAATTACCCCATTTAGGGATACCATGCCCAAAATTGGAATTTGAATATATCAATTTCGCATCATTTATCATGTGTAGATGTTTTTAGGCCAAATTGTGCATTTTAGATGGAAACTAGCCAAAATCCTAAATGAAGGTTATCGATGCCCAATTTTAGGTGTATAAAATTTGCCCCTATTTAGGAGGGCATTGCAAGCTATCAGCATAGTAACATCTTCTCAAATAATAAAAAAGGTTTTATATGCCAAAAAAAAGAAGATGATGATGATGATGATGATGATGATGATGATGATGATGATGATTGAAGAACAAAGCTCCAAATGGTTTTTGGGAAGCCTATGATGATGTACCCTTGAGGGAGTGGCCATCACATTTATTAATGGATGGACCCTTGAAAATAAACAAGAAGAAAGGTGGAATTAAATCATGGTTGAGATTAATCCAAATGAGAAAATGCTTGCAGGAATTGATCTTAAAAGGATGCTAATTTTCCCAAAGGCATTTATAATCAAGAATAGAAGTCAAAATAATGATTTTTCCATAGGCAGTTATAATCATTAAGAGACCTGGATTGGCTAAAGATGATTGTGCCCTAGTTAGGGCTGATTAGCAAGCATAACTCAAGGATATAACCTAGAATATAGATTAAATATGAGTGGGTACAATGTGATGAAAGATATGAATAGAGGAATGATATTTATCAATAGAATGATTTAGTTATACCTGCCAATGAGGAGATGATCGTCTTGACTAGCAATGATACAACTAGAATGGTCATTGGGTTGATTTGATCAAGGGTGGGATGGAAGGATTTTCCAAGGTACCAAGTATAAACTTCTACAGCTCCATTGATTGTAGACCTTCCTGAAGCTAAATTTATTGTAGCATGTGATGGTAGGCTTCATGATAGAACACCATGAAGACTTGGCCAAAATATGTGTAAGGACTGACTCTCGACATCTAATAAACATTCAAAAATAATATACCAATGATAAAAACTATGATGATAATATTGATGTATGAATATGGATACACTCAAGAATAATGTGCCCAAGGAATCACCCAATGAACACATATAGACTGAGTCAAGGCAACAATACTGAAAGAAAATAAATAGACAAATGAATAAACAAGAAAAAAGAAAAAGAAACAAACAAACAACTTAAAATAAACAAACAAATAAAAATCCTAAAAATAAAAGCAAAAGAAAGCATCCTAACAATGACAATGCCCCAATAAGGCAGATCAAGGATAAATGACTAGGCTTAGACATGACAAATATTTTTGGATATTTGAAATTTTATGAATGTTTTTGGAATTTTGAGGCATCTTAACTTGTTAGAGAATGACAAGATACCTGCTCACAAAATGGTGAGAGCATTTGGCTTAGGTTTCTCACAAAATTATGAGAGTGTATGGAAAGGGGGACTGAGGTGACCTCAACATGAATTCAGCTTGACCCACATAGTCCTAAAATGAACTCAAGTCATAGTAATTCCCTCCACATAAAAGGTGGAGAAAAACTAACTAGGTTTTAACAAGTTCTCAAATATGGCAAATGGTCATTCAAATGAAAACAATAATGGAAAAGTGATGTGGTAATGCATGATAAACAAGTGTTTCCCCTAGTTTTCCCATAGGTAGTTATAACTAAGATACAATAGTACAGGTCAATGATACTAATTTGCTCATATGCAATTATAATTAGTATCAATATTGGTGAGACACTAATTTTCCCATAGGTGAATATAATCAAGCTCACATAAATAATCTTGATAGGATGAAAGATATCTTACCAGATCAACTCTCACACTACTTTCATAAACTGTCATTGAAACATTGATTGGATTGATTATTGAAACTTGATCATAATCCTATCACAAAAAAGTGTGAGAAGAACCAAAGTAACCAAGATCAAAACAAGATTGGATAGGATGACTAAAAGTAGGCTTTGGTCTAGATAGGAATGGAATGGCATTGCTAAGGATAATGATGGTCTAGATAGATTGAATAAAATGGTAAGAGGGTTTCTCCTAAGTGATGGGGTAAATGGTAGGAATATTCAACAATAGAAAATGGATATGTAACAATGGCAATGGCATGGAGATGTGAAATGGTATGGTACATGTTTTTGGCCTAGGTGTGGTTTTTGATTTTATTGTTCTTGTTGATGGGAAGATGTGTGTCCTAATCAATAAATGATACAAATAGAATACTTGATCATTTAATTTCTAGCCAACACCTCATTATAATAACTACTCTATCAAAAATGGCTTGAATATTTAGTTACTGAGAATACTTTTGTGATCTTCATTGGTCATTGATTCTAATTCCTTCATGTATCAAGATAAGGTATCTTTATAGCCTCTGTAAAGGAAAGTGCAACCATGGATGGTTAATAGGGAAAAATAATGGATGGTGGGTTTGATTATGAAATGGAATGGTTGATGATAATGGAATGTGGAATGGTGGGGAAATAAATTAAAATCAAGACTTTCAGTCACATGTAATGTTGTTGATGCTAGATTGGACATAATTTTGGTTGTGGCAAGGCCAAAGACTTGTTCTCTCGATAGGACCACCATATTTTTCTATTGTTTGATCTTGAGAGTAGCTACCATCTGATTAAGTTATATATTTGAAGCTATTTTGATTTGATCCTTGATTTTATCTTCAACAAGTAGTGAAGAACTTTTGTGCTCTGTTATTGGTGCCTTAATGAGGTTTTCACCAATGAAGTTGTCTCGATTGTCTTGTAGTGCCTCCAAGAAGGTTTCACTAAGGAATGTTGACTTTTTAATTTGATTTTCTTCTAGAACTTTCAAAAAAGGGTCACCAAAAGGGGTTGAGTTTGATCTTTTCTTATCCCCTAGTGCCTTCAAAAAGGTTTCACTAGAAGATTGTTCTGCTACATGAATGTTGTCTTAGCCTCCTTGCTCTTCTTCAACTAATATGTTTCCATGGATGCAATTTAATAAATTATGACTATATCAATCCCAATAAACACTTTTGGGAGATATAATGTCAATAATATGGCTATCTTGGTTGATGGTAATGGCTTGTGGAATGGTAATGGAATGGGGAGAGGCTGCACAATCCTTGTAGAAGATACTAGGAGAACTTATGTCAAAGCTAAAGTACTCATCCTCAAAAATTGTTGAAGGATCACAAATTTATTAAAATTAATCTATAAGTCATGCATAGCCAATTTTGTAACAACCATGAATATATTCTTCATCTAAATCTGATTCTAACTTAAGGGACTCTAAATTTGATGTTGAAACTAATGTTGATTCTGATTCTAATGCTAAATTTGAAGTTGGTTTAAGAATATAACTTGAATCTAAATATAATTATTCATCTAATGGGTACCATATTACAATGATATATTATTGAATATTAGGTATTAGATCAATAACAACTTGTAATGGCATGATGGGCTCCACAAAGATTTGTTTGTCAAAGTGAGACTCCTCTAGGATGGGAAATAGGTTAAGTTACAACTCCTTAGAGACTGGCTTATCAATAGGAGGATATTTAAAAATAGGCACATGGTTGAGTTAATTATTTACCCAAAGGCAATTATAATCATTAAAAAGTGACTTAGAAAAGATTGTCTCATCAGAGTGAGACTCCTTGATAAATGGTATAGGATCAATAGGCAATTTATCACAGGCTAACTTATCACAAATGGTTGATTCAATAGAAACATCTTGAATTTGTTGGTTATCTTGGACTTGGTTTCTAATGAGTTATAAAATACCAATTTTAAACATAGCTTGGTCTTCAAATGATTGGATGGGTTGAGGTTTGGTTAGGATTGGTACTGGATGAGGAATGACTTGTGGTTGGATAATGGTAGGGTATTGGGGAGCATAATTGTGCATATGATCCAAATGAAAATACCTTGAGATGGTAAAGATAGGGTATTTTTTGGCTTGATTTCTTGTACAAGCTAAAGGACTAGGTCTTGGTATGATGAAGGGGCATTGTTGAGCTTGGTTTCTCACACAAGCCAAAGGACTAGGTCTAGGAATGGTAATGGTATTCCTTAAATACTATAGAGCTTGATAGACCATATAATCTAAAGGAGGGTTAGATGTATCTAATGATTGGATAATAAAAGGATGTCATGAAACTTGATTTATTTCATAAGAAAAAGCATCCAAGTCTTCCTCATAAACCATATCATCCTAGTCATGAGTTAGACCATAAGCTAGTTATTGACTATGTTCCACATACCAATTATTGCAAAGAGGGAATGGATCTATATCCCAAAATTTTTTATCTATAGTTGGATCAATTCCTCCTCAAAATCCTCTTCATACCAATCTAGGTCTTGACTTATATCGTGAGCTATTTCTTGACTTTATTCCCATGAATGATCAATATGAGGTAGATAGAAATCTATCTCACAAACCATATTAGCATCATTAGGGTCTTGACAAAAGCCATAAAAGTCATTTTATGTGGAAATTACACAGTAATTTGAATTGTAAGTGACTCCACCATAAGTTTAGCAAGACATATCTACGTAAATGATGAAACCTCTGAAAACAAAAAGACTTGGAGTTCTATAAACTCTAAAAAACTATGTCCAAAGGACAAATGGCTCAAACTTGGCCTAACTTGGTCGAAGGGGTGGAGTTTTATCTCCAATGTGATCTAAAAGTGGAGTTGTATCTCCAAAATGGTTTTTGATAATATTTTCCATAAAATATCCTAACATCAAATGTCTAATGTCAAATGCCATACGCACAAAAGGTTAAGCATCTAAATAAAAATTGGCATGTCGAAAGTCTAGGTCAAAGTGCTCCAAATAAGGTCTAAATTAGGAAAGGGAAAAGTTTATTTTATAGGTATTTTGTCTAAATATGGAGTCAAAATCTAGGCTCAAATAGACATAAGCTAAGACTTTTGGCCAAATGGCATCAAAAGCTAGACTTAAAACAAACATTGATGTGATTTGATTTAATCTACCAAGTTTGGAAATAAATTCGACATAAACCCAACACACAATCAAATATAAGCATGATTATTTGGAATAAGGTATAAGACAAAAGGCTCATTGAAAAAATGTTGTGTTCTTATAAATAAATTCATAAATAATGATGAGGATAGGCTTTGAACAAATAAACCATCAATATTTTTCAATTTTGGATAAATCGATTAACCAAAGTTATGCAACCCAAAAGAGAAAGATCTATGTATCATCCCCACAAATTAAGACCTAAATATAATAAATCAATTTATGAATCCAAAATTAACAAGGCTAATTGAAAACTCAATGGTGAAAACTAGAATTTTACTAAACAAGCTAGACAAGATTGGACAACATGATGACACAAGATAAAGGTCCAAATGGTATACACAAAATAGTTTGAAACAAATGGTTTGATATAATGGTAAAAAAGTCTTGAAACAAATTGAGCAACCTAACAGCATAAGCATACTTGAATGATGTGGTCAATGTTATGTTTCAAAAGACTCCAAGGCACAAATGGTTTGACATGATTTGGGTAGCATAACACTACCCTCTGCAACTCAAATGACACACATACAAACAAGTTTGGAAAAAATTTCAAGGCACAAGTATGGTATAAAATGGCCAGCATAACACCTCTTTAGATAAAAGAGTGACATATAGACAAATTAGTTTTGACATGGCTTATACACAAATAAAAAAATTCTAGTCTCAAAATATACCAAATGAGAAAATGACCCAAAAATACACTAAGTATAATTGTCCAAATCTGAGCAAGGGTATCAAAAAATGGGGTTGACTAAAACTAGTAAGGTTTCAATCATTCTGGGGGAATCAATTGCATAATGACTGTCACATCAAATAATACAAAAGAAAAGTAAGGATTTTGGGTCCGTATCACTTGGATTATTGTAAAAAGGTTTAGTCCTTTTTGCAACCACTATATCCTACTATTCACTCAATGTAGTGTGATGTCTAAAGTGCCACTACGTCCCATGAGTCAAATGAAGTCAATGCTAGGAGATGAAACCCTAGGTCAAAGACTCCCTAAAGAGTTTATGAGAGGTGATGAAGTCCCCCTAATAATCCAAGATGCATAAAAAAATAAAGCATGAAAGTATAAAGACTTTAGGGTCGCTTTCAAGATCACACAAACTTTGATGAGTTTTTGGGGAGTGCTTTAGATGACTTTATTTCTAAGCATTGGACTAGGCTACTTGCAATATGAATTGTGCTTTTGATTTCAAGGGTTTCCTATAGGGGATAAATGGAAGAGCAAACATGCAACATAGCCCTTTTTGCCAAACAAGATTTAATTAAATGACTATTACAAACAAGAATTGACAAGTGTGTTCAATTTTAAAACCCAAATGAAATGTTTGGTGGTGTTCATTTGACCCATTGGTCTTAGTTGTAAACTTTGAAAAACATTCACCAAAAACCCCTAAATTCTTTGTTAGACACCAAAACAAAGTTCCTAATTCAAATTTTAAGCATGCAAAAGTGATTTAAACACGTTTTGAGAAAATATCCCACTTGGTCCTACAACAAAATTGTTAGCATGTCCCTTATCTTTGAAGCCCTTTTGAGTTTGAAACAATAAACTTTGGAAAAAGAGGTCTCAGGTCTATGTTTTTAGAATAACACAGTGACCAATGTAGATCAATACCACTAACACCAGTTATGGGTAACTAAGATCTGACCAATGTTGATTATGTTGACTGACATTGGTTAATCCAAGTAACTAATATTAGTATTTATGTCGATGTCAATTACTGTGTAAAAATTATGGCAACCAAAAATGGAAAAATACAGTCAGAAAATTAATTTTCAAGAGTTTTAAAGGCTCAAATGAATTGTTTAAAGTTGAAAAAGGATCTCCTTCATGTGTAGGATGCATCTATTCCTATCAGGGATGCCATTATGTGATCTAATAATTTAACTCAAGAGAGGATGGTTAATATGGTGTTAATTCCAAAATGAAAACAAAATGAAAAAAACACACTAATAGAATAACATCTCTAGGCGTAGACACTAGGGAGAGTTTATTTAACAAAATAAAATGACAAACACAACTAAAAATCAAATAATTAAAACACAATAATTCCTTTCACCTTCCTTGGATGCTCCAAATGCCTTTGTAATGGTGGTTTACTCAGCTTGTGCTTCAAGAGGTCTTCTTCAATGGAGTGTGTCTACCTTCATCTCCTATTGGCACCTTTGGCTTATGGATTGGATAGGCTTGGAATCAATTTGGAATTATAACACTCATTTCATGAATATTTTGGAACCAATATTTCATTATAACTTTTCACAAATTAAGCTTAGAAATGATGTTGTGAAGCCTCCTATTTATAGATTTTTGGATTTGATCAGAATCAACCTCAACCATCCATCTCAAGATTGAGATGTGTGGTTGAGGATTAATTAAATTTTTGTAATTAAGTTTTTAATTATCCTCATCATGGCATTGGAATAAGGGGAAATTAATATGCATGTAAGACATTATGGAAGGCATTGATGAGGCACAGAGGGCATGAATCCTGCTATTTGTGGCATTTATGGCCTAGAGATGTCTTCCCAATAAATAAGGTCACTTGATGATGAATATATTCAATATTCATTTTTAAAAACAAGTATTCAAAAAATTTCCATGGATTTATTAATTATGCCTTGATTTGGGTTAATTATCTCTTAAACATGATTAAGTACTTTATGCACAAATAACTCAAATTGATTAGAATGCCTTATTATTAGTCCTAAATTTGACTGGATTAGAATTAGAAGTCACTATCAAATGTGTTGGAATCATATTCCCATTTATAATTTTCCCAACAAAAAATAACAAAGGCACAACTTTGGTGCAAAATATTTAATAGGAAAGAGCAGTCTAGAGCATGCAGGTGTAATTTTGGCATTTTGACTCAAAATGGACTGATCAAAGTTAGCTGGCCCATAAATTGAATTACCCCATTTAGGGATACCATAGCCAAAATTGGCACTTGAATATGTCATTTTCACATAATTTTATGTGTTTTAAGAGTTTTAAGGCAAAATCGTGCACTTTAGATGAAAATTAGCCAAAAACCTAATTGAAAGTTATCGATGGCCAGTTTTAGGTGTCTACAAATCCTACTACAAGTTTTGGTTTGCCTAAGATATGTCTCATATTTAAAGGTTTAAAATGCTTAATCATTCATGGAAGATCCATCAAATTCATACATTTCATGTGTTATTTGTCTGAGATGTGAATCTTGTCCATAGTCTTCAAATATCCTAGCCTTTAGAAATATTATCAATGTTTGAATAGTTTTATAAATGTTTAATTGCTAAATTTGGCTCAAATATTAGTGATATATAATATTATAAGGTTTGAAGATAACATTTTACTATTTTAAGTATGAGAAAATGAAGAAAGTATTTGGAGTACAACCTCCAATGAGAGCCATAAGTGTTTTAGCCATGCATAGGCCTACAAAGACTATAGAGACAAGTTAAAGGTGACATGATGCATTGTCAAAGGGCTTATAAGTTATGAATAATATTTAAAAAGATTAAAAAATTTTACACAACATAAGAGTAACAAAGTCTTAAGAATTGGCTCTCTAAATGGCCTATGCAAATAAAAGAGACCTACATGCACTAAAACTGTAGGTCCTCATTATGGACTAAAGGATGATTATTAAACTAATAAGAATAATCCAAAATATAAAAACCTGACTTAAATGTAGATGAATATATGACAAAATATATTATAAAGTACATAATTGGTAACAAGTCAAGCGATGATCATGAGGCTGAGTTCACAATCCAAAAAAGACTACCTACTAAATTGTGTATGGAATTGAGAAGGAAAAAAGGTCTCAAGGTGTCACTAAAAGATAATGAACTATAAAAGATGGTGAAACAAAATATAAATGATGGTTTTAATCCTTAAGGCACAATAATGGAGTCATAATACTAAGTTTAATACTTCATGCTCAAACCTTCTCTTAATGAACACTTACAACCATGTCTTAAAAGGTGTGAGTTAAAAGGTGCATAAAGTGAAGAGATAATTCATTGATAAAGTTACATTGGTGTGAATGTTTTATAAAATTGAGTGAGATGAATGTTATATCTAAGGATTTTTAATAAGGTTCTAAACCCCTAAGACATAGTCAATACCCTTTTCCAATTAAGACCTACATGCCAATTTGGGCATCACAATATATGTGCACGATATGAAAATAAATGCCATCTATAGTTAGAGAGAAGGAAGTTTTAATGAGGTTATATATATTATATGTATCATATAAAAGGGATATAAATAAGGTCCAATGAAGTTAATTACCTCAAAACTCTAACATTATAGTCCACTAACACCTATAGGGTGTTAATAAAATAATTACTCTTATGCTTGAAGAAGGGAAGGGTGTATAAGGAGTAATGGAGATTGATTGGGGTTACTTAAATATAACAATAAATAATTTTTAATATCAATTATTTTCAATGGAGACCTAAAACCCTGATAATATAGTCATGATCCTAAATAGACACCTATAGGTTGTTAGGAGAAGGCAAGCTAGTTCCAAGCCTGAACAAAGGGCAAAACATGATGAAATATCTGAGATCTATAGAAAGTTATAAAATTTCAATGGGTTAATTTGGAAATATAAGGGATCATGATGAAATTATAAGTGATATTGATCAAATAGAGTCTCAAAACCTTTATACATAGTTATATAAAAACCTTTAGGTCTACCTACTTTATGAGAGCTTTTGTTTGATTTAAGAAGAGTAAAGATCTATGAATGGGTTTAAATATTTAAATAAATTTTAAAATGGTTTAATATTGAAATAAATTCTTCATTTAAATACTCATACCTAATAGGAAGGGTGAAGAAATTCAAAACCCTATCTAAGCCTAATGAGCTTAAGACCACATACAGGTAGACCTAGGAGCAGTCATGAGAAAATAAGGTTTGATGAGGTGGGTTTGAAGGTTTTAAGGGAGTTTATAGGTTTATAGGCATATTAAATTATAATAAAATAATCATCCAAAGGTATATCAAAGTATGAAAAGTGTGATTTTTAGCCTTAATACTTCTTCAAACTTCTCTCACATAAGACTCTATTTCAAGGTAGGTTTTCTCCCACTTTATGTGATATTGACCATGTGAATAGAGATAATATATTTTTAGGGATGGTATTATGGTCTACACACTCTATTATAGTTACATAGTTTTATGGTTTAGGTCTAACACCTTCACAAACAAAGCTCAAGATCTCAAACCCCTCTCAAATGGCTTGCTTACAACTCGAGGAACACCTTCTTACACTTGTAAATTTCATTAGGTTTTACATGTAACAAAATTTTTATTAGAGGTGATGGATGGGTGACATATAAACAATCCTGTGGCATTATGAGAAATAAATAGGATCTATTATTTATGAATAATCGTTAATAATGAAACATGCCTAAAACCCTTCCTAAAACCCTAATAGTGACCAATCAAGAGAAATGGTATTCTAAATCACATGTAATGACCTATTTTTATCCTAAAACCTATTTTATGTTATTTAGTATTCAAATTAGTTTCTATACATATAATTTGTCTATACTTTTAGTTGTATGGACTACAATAAATATACTATTTTGTATCATTTATGGTGTTTTATAGGGGTTTTGAGAAAATAGAAACTTTAAAAAAAACTTATGAGGATATTTTGGATGTGTTACACCTATTAAATCCTAAAAATATGAATATGAGATTCTATAAGTGATCAAATAAATCTTGTCTTTAAAGGCAGTCTCAAATAGGCCTAAAATAATACTAAGTGGCAAGGTCATTTCATGGTTCTCACACTTTCATAGAGTCTCAAGACATATAAATTGATAAGGACATTGGTGATATAATATTTAAAGTTAATAAAATTATTTTTGGTGATTTCACATGTGTGGAATAGGTATGGAGTAGATAAATAGGGTTCTAGGCAAGGAAGCCTAATTGAGGAGAGATAAAGGTAAAAAAATGGACTTTCACTAAGAATCTAAACATAAAATTTGACATGAAAATGTAAGGCCATACTGGGTCCTCAAATTTTCCTTTTTATCATTATCCTTCATACATTACTCTACATAAGGAGGTTTATAGGTTTTTAGGGCTATAAAGAAAATGGGCTTAGTGGATGCTTGAGGAGCAAAATGGGGTCTTAAGAGTTGTTCTAGGAACAAAAATGGATTTTTTTAGATATAATAATATATTTTAAGGCCATTCATGGATATATAGTGACTTGGAGAATATTCACTCAAGTTTTGGGCCACTTGGACTAAGCTAGGCATGAGAAATGAGGAGTTTCAAAACACTTAGGCACACGAATGATGGAATGTCATATCAGAGGAGTTTTTTAATGTATTATAGGTGTCAAATAAGTTTTTTGAGATAATTTCATGGAAAATTTATGATTAATAACTCCATTTGTCACTCTTTTTATGCAAAGAAGGGTAGTTTTCAAGAATTTAGTCAAGGTGTTAAGCTAAGTTTTAACTCCTATACCACTTGGAAGGTTGAAACATATTCAAGAGTGAGACACATGGATTTGGAAGTATATTTAATAATTTTATATAAATCATTTATTTTTTTAACTCATTATGGACACTTGGAAACCTCATTTTATTATGCCTTTCTCTCTTTCTCTCTTCTCAATCCTCTATATAAGCAACCACTTTTGGCTTTGTAAATCTATCCACATATGGTATGGAGAAGCCCTACTAGTTTGAATAATAATTTTTCCTTTGAATAAAATATTTCAAGATGGTTTCAAGTTCTCAACTTCTTATCTAAGTGTGTTAAGTATTTCATGGTTGAATGGCAAGTGATAATCATCTCTCCTTGTGTTCATCTTACTCTTTCATGTTTTGTGCAAGTAGTCTATATTATAAAAGGTCACATGAAGTGTAGTTAGTGGTTATTGTATGTATTTAAGTGTAAATAAGAGTACTAATGTCTATAATCAGACCTATGATTTATCTACCTTGAAAAATGTATTCCATATTACCTCCATGTTGAGACACTTTTGTTAGATAAACCTTGGGTGTTGAGATCAGTTTTGTGATTCCTTTCATAGTGAAATTTCATGGTATTCTTGTAGAGTTAAAATTAATGCATCACATCTATTATTTTAGTTTTAATCCCTTTTATCCCTTTTCTTTCAAATCATGTAGACTAGTGGTTAGTTATAGTTGTGGTGCAAGGAAGCTAGCCCTTTAATCTAAAGACTCATCTCTCCCATAGGTCACCCATAAATTGAGAGATTTTTCCATGCTAAATAAAATTAGAGGATGGAAAAGACCTCCTTTAGGGTGAAAATTTGATGCATAATAGGTAATATGTAGAAATTAGGGAAGAATAGGGATAATGTACCTTTATTTTGCATATCTTTGTCTTAGGTTTTTAATAGCTTTTACATCTCTTTTCCATTTGGTGAATAGAGGTGAATTTGGCTTGTATTTATAGGGTTTTGTTGCTTGTGTGGATAATAAAATTATCTTAGGCTGACCTTAGGAGGGGCACATATATGAAAAATTATTCATTAGGAAGAGTTAAGGTTAAGGACAATAACACCTAGTTCAGGACACTAGCTCTATATGGCTATAGTGTCCCAAATGTGGCTTTAATATCCTTTTGGAAGACTCCTAGGAAAGTTGGATTGGGGTCAAATGTGATAGTTTAGGGACTATGTCTTGACTAGATGTAAGTCAACAAGGTATACTGAATGGATGGAAATACAAGTCTAAGGCTCTAGAATAGGTCTATGGCAACCCTAGGAATAGGGTAACTCAAGTGAAATTATTAGTATTCAATTACCACTTTTAGGTGATTATGTTTCCCCCCTCCATTTATGCTAGTAATGTAGCAAAGCCAAATGACTAGTATAAATGAAAAATAAGCATACCTAGACTTACCTTAGAAGTGAAGCCTGTGTAGCTGAGTTTGAATATATAAATATGGGTTTGCATATGTAAAACATGATCCAAATAAATGTTTTGTGATAAAACATGAAAAAATCAATCCTTATTAATGAGATGTTCAAAATCAAAATACTATGCTAAAATGAAATAACTAAGTAAAGAGAGAGGAAAAAAAAATACGTCTCATTGGGTACACAAACTAATGCATGAATATGGTGACAATATACATGTGTGAAATTTCATAGTGATCATATCATTGAATAAATTTAACTGAGATGATGGCTTGCTCAATCCTCATATGGGTGGCTCAAGAACTCAATCTAGTTTTTACACCATCATTATACACCCCTTCTTGGTGGATCTCGATTTCTATGAATCGCTTGGATAATATTATGTGTGTGTCAAACCCTCTTATGTAAGTGGCTAAATAACTCAAGTAGGTCATGAATCCATCATTACCCCTATGTTAAGTAGTGACATTTATAAATGTACTATGAAAAGTGATAAAAGTATCTAAATGAGTAATCTAATTGTGTATTTGGCTTCATATCCACATAGGTCTATTATGTAGCTTTGAGCCACTCATAAATACCAACCACTACAGATGGAGTAAGGCATGAATCTTGTGATAACCTAGAATGTGATAGCAAGTGTATACATCATAGAGAACGACGTGGAGTTTTTCATTCAATCTAATCAACCTATCTGAAGATGAGTATATGGAAATTATGTACCACACACATGACCCCAATCTGGTATCTGAGTATATTGAATCTGAATCAAGTATGTAATAGCTAAATTTATGTACTGATATGAATGCATGAGTGATCATGTCATGAATTACTACCCTAAATCTAAATAACTAAGATGAATCTAAACTAAAATGATAAAATCTAAGCTAAATCTAAATATAAATTCCAAACTTGTGACTATATCTATGTAAATCTATATTGTACTTGGGGTATTGATCTGAATGATTTGGACTATCCTAAAGCTAGGGCTATAAGATAGTAGAACACTATAGTGGATAGTAGCTCCCTATGGCCCTATTGTCCTAATCTAGGTGATAATGATCCATTGGTTTGATCTATATGTGGTATGGATTGACTTCTGAACCTTTGTTTTATTATGTGTACGATAGCTATAATTGAGCATGTGTGCTAAAATATACATGTGAAAATCAAAATAGGAGCTTGATCTCTATGACAACCCCTATAAATGACCCCTCTATTAAGGGTGGTTATGAAATTTATGAAATAACTACCCTTTTAATAAGTATCTATACAAAATTTGTTAGTCAGAGCATGATATTCTAATATAATGTAAAAACATAACTATATGCACTAAAATGTGCTCACCCCACTAATTATACTAATTCTTACTAATTTAGCCTAATCTCCCTAATTCCTAGTCACACTAACCCTTAGCCTAATTTCCATGCCCATTCCAATATCCCATATAACCTTTATCTTTTCCTAAGACTAATTAATCCCATCATTAAAAACTTAACAAGACCTATTACCTACTAACCTACCCCCTAATCCCACTAGAAAATTTAAAATTTAAGAAAATCCTAACCACCCACTCACCACCCTACACTAGCCTTTCCTAAACCTCTAAAACCTTATGAAGAGATTTCTAAAATTAGAGAATTCTATAAATCTCTCCATTTTATCCCTTTCCCTCTAGAATTTTTTATTATAGAGGATTCCATGGAATTAAAAATTTCATGACAAATCCTCCATCCTAGATCTTGATGGTCCAAAATCAAATTTGGACCATAGATATTCCTCCATAGACTTATAAAACTAAACAACCACCCCTTTTCTCAATCTAATGAAAAAATGAATGAACTAATTCACAAGTGAGCCATTAAGCACATCCATACTAGCATCCATAGTCTTCTTGAAAGCCATTGTCATGCAACTACAATACTCTAATAATCAAGCCTACAAGCCAAATCACACAAGTTTCAAGTCTTAGAATGCAGCTATGAGAAGGTAAAAGTGATGGTGAGAATGCTCTAACTATTTTGATTTATATTTTCTATCTATTCCTATTGGT
This sequence comes from Torreya grandis, assembly GCA_037957365.1. Taxonomy (NCBI): domain Eukaryota; kingdom Viridiplantae; phylum Streptophyta; class Pinopsida; order Cupressales; family Taxaceae; genus Torreya; species Torreya grandis. The sequence continues at coordinate 719,038 of JARHVA010006806.1, read as the reverse complement.
GTCATTGATTTTTGGTTTGTATTGTCATTTTAATAATATTTCAAGAAAATCCAAATTGATGCACATTTTGATGACCATAGTGGGATAAACCTCCTTTATCTAATCTAACACTTTTTTTGAAAACATATTAGGTGATTGTAGGACCAACTGGAAGTGAAACCAAGCCCATGTTTTATGTTTTTCATGTGATTTAAGAAAGTCACGATATTGCTCTATAAGCCACGATATTGTAGTAGCAGTATTATTAGTCCTAATCATGGTATTAGAGTTTAAACATTGGCATTTAGGGGTTTTAGTAGGGTTTTAGGAATAATACCATGACTTCAATAGTCATGATATTTCCCTACTAATAGCGGTATTCATGATTCTAGTAGTGGTATTACAACTCATGTTAAGAGTCTTACATTTTGACATCTGTTAGGTTGACAGTGAACTCCTAAGTGTGTTATCTATGATATGTAGGGTAAGCCATTATTTCTCCATAAAGCTAAGCTATTCAAATATATCAAGAAATGTCTCCACTTCACTAGTAGTGATATTTCCCTACCATTCATGGTAATGTGGATTTGAGTAGTGGTATTATAAGAACTAGCTATTGGGTCTATATTATCTATCACTTTTGGTCACTTTGTGCTTCCATAGGTTATTTCTCCTTTGTTTCTAAAATTGTGTGTAGGAAAGAAGTTGAGGACATCATCTTGGAATAAACGGAAGGTTTTGCTTATATTCAACAACCTCGTGACTCTTAGAATATTGATATTGCCCTATAAGTAATGGTATTATTATTTTTAGTAGCGATATTGTTTAACTATTAGGGACTGGTAATATTCTTCCCTTATCATCTTTGGTTCCTCATCAATATTGCACCTAGACTATGTTTACCAAGCATAAAGTGATATAAGGCCTGTAAGTTCTTAAAGCATCATTTTTTATCAATAACCTACCTTGTAAACATTTCTCACTATAGTTTGCTTGCTATCATTTTGATATATAAACATTTTTTATAAGGGACATTCTATTTTTTAAGGTTTATCAGACTTAAGAGAAGTTTCTGACAACTCATCTTGTTGGTTTAACCAAATCTTGTAATACCACTACTTATATAGTTGTGAGATTGCCTTGTAACTACTGGTATTGTTACTCAGAGTCACGATATTGTAATATAGTATATTTAGGATCAATTAAGGCTTTTACAGTCTTGTAATCATTATTAATTATATTAAAAATAAGGACTTATAATTATTTTTATCTTATATACTTTTTTTAGACTATTTAGGATAAAATTGCATAAATAGTTTAAGTCTTGCAATACCATTATTTGAATTTATTTCTCACACTAGTATAGAAACAACAATATATTATTAAAAAAATACTAAAAACTACATATAAATGACCAAACATGATCACATGACCATTAGTAATTTATTGTTAGTCATTTAAAACATGATCAAATTGATGACTAAACCATTTTATATCATTTATTGGTTGTTTTGATTGATCAATTTGGTAGTATATTTAGTCATTGATTGTTGCTAAATGGTCATTTATTTAGTCATGGTAATCATTTATTTAGTCATTTTAATCATTAATTTCCATCAATTGATAGTATATTTAATCATTTTTATTCATTGATTTCCATTCATTGGTTGTATATTTAGTCATTTGTATTAACTTATTTCCATCCATTGGTAGTATATTTAATCATTTTAATCATTATTTTTCCTTTCACTTCTACATGTTGGTTGTCCTATCAAAATTATTTTATGTTTATGCTCACCTTAAATGATTTAGAGTTTTTTAAAATGTAGTTAATGTATGATACTTGGCCAGTTGCCCTATGCAGTGATGTTGTCGCCTATAGTAACTCATCCTGTAAAACAAAATTCATTTCCATATTTATATATATTTTGACCAAAATTATATATATATATATATATATATATATATATATATAATCATTTGAAGCCATAAAATTTTATTTTAAAATAAATAAATACACACATAGACATAATTTTTATACTTTCAATAATATATATAAATTAATTATTAAGACTAATAATAAATAAATACATATAATAATAATAAATTAATTAGAAATATATATATATATATATATATATATATATATATATATATATATATATATATATAAAATAAAATAAAAACAATAATAAAAAACTAAGATAGGGGAAGGGGAGCTCGGTCAGTCAGCGACCCCACCCTCAACAGATTCAAGAAAGCGCTATGGTTGACACCAAGGCCGTAGGCCTAGGTCAGCCCATGGACCCTGTAATTTTTTATTAAATAAATAAAATAAAATCCTCAAATGCATTTTTTTATTAAAAAAAAAAATAATAAAATAAAATAATAAGTTTAAAAAAAATAGGGAAAAAATTTATAAAACATTATGTTATATATATAATTTATTATGAACTCAGTTATTTTTATTTTAGACTATAGTATATATGTATGTATGTATGTATTATATATAGGGTTTTACATATATATAAATATTTTATTTTGATAATCATATATATATATATATATATATATATATATATATATATATATAAGTAATTAAAAAAAATTAAATAAAGTAAAAAAATACATTTACATTGAGTTTATACATGAAAACAATATGATTTTCATATTGGAGTGGATTATTTTGAGCTTCTTCCATAGCTTGAACCTTGTGAGAGAAAATAAAGTAAAAAATGAGAAATGGGTTTGAAAAAAATAATTTTTATCTGAGTCAACGAAATTTAGGGTTTTCTAAGAATACCTAGATCCTAGAGTTTAGATTAGTTCAATCTTATGACTCTCACTTATTCATTCACCTGTAAATGGGAGGGGAAAAGACTTTTGACTTTAAAATTTAAATTTTAAGTTAATCAAATTTATTCTTGTTGACTTACATGAAATTAATGAATTATTTTAATTTATCTTTATAAATTAATTTTTTTTATGAAATTGTAAAAGTTAATACTTAAGTATTTAAAAAAGGGTTGAAATGATTTTTAATTGTTTCACGTAACCCTCCTACACTAATAATTAAATAACATTGTTTTATTTAATTTTTAGTGGTAAATAATATTTAATTATTAACGATAAATATATTTTGATTTTTATGTTAAATTTGAAATTAAATATTATCAATTAGTTTATTAAAGTTATTTTTGAATTTAATTATTTAGAATTATTTATTTTATTTGGATGGATAAATTTGTATAAGTTAAAATAATTAACCATCTTCATTGATTTTTATAAGGTGTCTTTTAATTATTTGGTTGAAAATGACAGTTATTAAAGACTAATTAAATATGTTAACACTCCACCTTAATAGTCGAATTCATACCATAATGTAATTATTATTAATATTTTTAAAGTAATGTAAATATAATTAAAGTATTTGTAAATAATGATTACTAATTACTTAGCATATCATTTATGAAATTGAGTTTTCAATGTCTAATTAATTTATTTGTTTAGTTAGTAAAATTTTAGTAGTAGAATAGAACCAGTTTGACATAGTGGTATATGGACTTAGTCTAGTTGTGTGTATAATATAGTCTTAGTAGTATAAATAATTGGGTCTCTACATCTGTGAGCTACATCTCTAAACACCTTTTTAATTACCCACTTTAATATGATATTGTCTAATTTTTATTTGTATGACTAATTATTTAGTCATTTTTATTTGTTTGACTAATTATTTAGTTGTGTTTTTTACCTGACAATCAAATTAGTCATTTATTTAGTCATGTATAGATGTGTTGCAAAAAATTAGTAGAATTTAGTCATTTTTAGCTACCATGACTAAAATTTTTAGTCATGTAGTCATTTATTTGCCAAATTCTACTAGTGTTTGTAGCGGTTTTATCTATTTTACTAGTGGTATTGTCTAACCATAACAATAATCATAGCAGTTAGTAGACAATACCACCATTATATTCTCATGATATTGCAGAATACTAGTGGGATTGTGTAATTTAATTGTGAGATTTCCTTGTGTATTGGTGGGATTGCAGATCTGAGACAACTAATATTTTTGTTAAGGATTTTGAGGACTTTTGGGGAACCCCTATTGGATTTATAACGTTTGTGTTTACAAGAAGGGGTTCCATTTTGATTATTTTATTTAATATTTTATCATATTTATTAATTTATTGATCATTAGACCAATCATTGTCTTCTTTGATAATTACTTATAAATATTTGATTATTTTGTGTGTGTGTCCTTTGCCTATACATAACTTTTCATATCATGTGAAGCTCACATAGGTAATTATAATGGTTAATTAATTGTATTGTGTGATTACTTATTTGTTTAGGACCTCTCTTAGGATAACACGTCACATGGATTTCATCACCATGCATGTGGCTTAGTCTTTAGGGGTTAGTGTCATGGATTTCACCACCATGCGCTAACCACACTCCATGTTTTGATGGAGTATAAAAATTAGGAGAGCTTTTCTTTATAGCCTAAGAAAATTTCTTCATAAAGGGTTTCATGGAGTGAGGGATGATCAAGTCCATATAACAATGGAAATCAAATAACCTCTTACATGGACTTGGGCACCAACGTACCATTGTGTATATAAGGGACTCCCCTAGATCCTTGTGTAAACCTTAGAGTCAAATATTATGGATGTAATAGTTATTCCACTATCGACATAAGTATTAATGCCTAAGTGACCATCAGGAGCAAGCAAGGTCGAGAGGGTTCAGTCGATTCTGTAATGGGTCATTGACTTATAGCCTAACTTTTGTATATGTTAGATGGTATGGAATTCACATTACACTCTAACATAATTTACTAATTAGGTTTGTACTTGTACATCATTTTTTATTTATTATGATGAGACCCATTTTGTTTGATAACCGAGTTAGACACACCTATACTTTTTATGTGTATACCTTAGAAAACCTATAAGATCACTTCCATAATCCCATCATTATTCCTTCATCTAATTAATCCCATAATCATCCCATCTTGACTATCCCTATCACATCATCTCTATTTTTCACACCATAACATTTACCTTAGTACACATTCTTTTATCATCCTTCTTTTTTTAATAATTTGTATATTTTGACCAATATTTTGACCACCATATATGCCCCCGCAATCACATTATATCATCCTAAACTTAGTTAATAGTGTTTCTTGTACCTATACCCATGCCATAATACATAACATCCACTATCTCATGCCATATCCCTTTCGACCATCTCAATCCCCCAAATCATTCTATCCAAATCATTTCCACTTCGTTGTCCTACCCACACTTTATAGGATCCATCTCACTTAGCACCATCATATTCCTACATCCTTCCTTTTTAATTTTAATTAAATCATTATCATCCTACAAGCATTATCTCATCTATATCCATTCCATAGTATTCAATATTCACTTTCATTTCATATCGTTGTATATTTGACCACACCTTATTCACTTCATAACACATTTCTTCCTTATTTGACTTATATTAACCATCCTATTTATATCTCATATCATCCCACACATAGTGATTATCCACTTTATATCCATTCTCTTCACCCTCAATTCCATTTACATTTTCATCTCATACCTATAATCCCCTAGTATTTACCTCCATCCATAGCCTCATATAATTATCATCTTTCCTATTTTTTTAGAATAGTTTCAAACACCCCCTTTTACATCATATCCACCTTCAATCACATCTTATTGTAGCAATTTTATCCCCATAATCCATCTTGTACACCACTCATATACTTATCCACCCCTCTTGTGCTTATATCATCCCATCCCCTCACTTGTTTTATTCTCATACTCCATTATTCATCCATTAATATAACCATTATATCCTTAGGTCATCATATATCATTTTAATTCATTTATCTATATATTCCATTTCAAACATCTATTATTCATATCTTCATCCATATTACCCTTATATCATCCTATTAGCACACGATCCATTATATCCATATAGTCCACCCTTCACATCTATCATTCATCCACCCACCTTTTCCTCACCTTATCCTATCTTCTTGTAATTATCTTAATATCCATAATCCATTTTTCACATCAATTATCCATTAAACTCACCTATTCTTATATATCATCCATATCATCATCTCATATTACTTTCTCCACCATATTTAGAGACATTTATCATAGTCTCCTTTTATATATATTCATATTTAATCACCTTATACTTTTTATTCTTAAATAACCCCTTCTCTATCTCATTATTGCCTTTTATTCACCCCCATAGGCCCCTTTTCCTATAGGTCACCCATTCATCCATATTTTATTTGAACATCACAACACACTTTCCCACGTGCCTCCATAATATACCTTATCCACCCCTTAATAATTCATACACATTATTTCTCTTATTTATAGCATTAGTAATATATAACTATCCATACATCATTAATTCCATAACCATGATAGTCACATAATTCATCTCCTCTTATCCCCATTCCATATCCACCCCCCATCTTGTCCATTCTATATTTTTACATATCCTAACCACACCTTATCTATACCCCATATTCTTGTATATTCAACCATAATTATATCAACCCACCTATCCTTTGTATCCACTAATTCATACATATCATATTTACCCCACATCATACTCTTATCCTTCATATATTTACCTTCCATTTTGTGACCCATATTTTGTATCCTAACCATCCATTGCATGCATCCATAACTAATCCTTCACCTTCATAATCTAACTTTTTTTCATTATAATACCCCATTTTGCTTAGAATAATCATCCTTATCTCATTATCATTATTATTCCATTATAATTTCACCCACGTATCCATTGCACCTATGTAAGTCTCCGTTTTATATCACCTTCATACCACTCACAAAAACTAATCTTCTCTAATCATCATCCCATAACTTCCTTTCACAAATATTTCCCTTATTTCATAATTCACATTCCATTTTACCACTCCTTTTATCCTTACATCCTTCCATTTATATAAGCTCACTCATATATAGACATTTTCTCATTTCATGCTTGTATCATCACACTTTTATCCATATTCCATACATCACAATTGCATCCCTCCATTTATTATCTACCTGGTATCACCCTTTTACCATTAGCCATCCCTCATCCATTATTTCCCTCCTTACCTTACCTATGTGATTGACTTCACCCACATAATCCATTTTTATACAATAATTTAATCCACCCCCATTTATCCATCCCATCATCATTAGATTATCCATTCAAAAAATACACACATATCTACATACCATTTATTCAAATCCCTTTTGTACATAACCATCATCCTACCATCCCCCTTCATTCCTCTATATTGAGTACTAGCTCTTATCAAAACATTTTTCTATCACATCTCATACATCATCATCCACTTTTCCCTATCACCCTTTTAAATATTAGTTGAGGACAAAATATCAAACTAATGGTGGTTACTCATTTCCCACACATCATTAATCATCCTATCACAACTTGAAATTATTATTAAACATAGCCATATAATATATCAATATAGCACCCATCACTATCCTTTATCCTTATCAAGTGTCTTTGTCTCCCAGCACCCATCAATTTGTCCACTTGCTAGTTGACTAAGTTATTTAATCCCATCATCCTCTCTTGATTTTTATAGATTGATCTCTTAAAAGACCATTATTTCTTGATAATTTCTAGTTACCTCATTCATCAATATTCTCCTTGACCACTAGTAGTCTCATATTTTGACCAAGGATTATTGTTAAAAGATCCTCAACCACACCTCATCACATTTCATCCTCTTAACCTTTCACCATGGTTATCCAAACCCGAGCTCAATTCTACCTAGGACAAGGCTCTAATCAAGATAACAATACTAGGGGGAAAATCATGGATCTAAATTAGGTATATGAGGATTTTCATAGTGACATCCTTACAACTCAGGTAGAAAATGAGAGAAATAACCTCATCAATAATGATTATGTTTGTTATCTCATCGACCAATACCTATATGACAACCATGATGAAGTGCTCGCCTGAACTATATAAATCAAGGGTACCTTACCACCAAATTATGACCGTACCCTTTTAAACAATATCATTCACCCATCATAATCCCACAAAAATTTATCATCAACAAGTGGACCATGGGATTTTAGAGGAAAGAGACCAACAACTACCTATTGTCAACCACCATGCTGAGGCTAATAAGAGATAGGTTGCCATTGAAGACCACCTAGATCAGATTACACAATAAATCAATCTCCTCCTTGATCAATGCCCACCATCCCCACAACATAATAATACCAACATCTCCCATAACACCCAAAACCCCAATAAGGCTAAAAATAATACTAATGACCTAAGTCATACCATTCATACCACCAATAACAACCATCATACCCATGTCCCATAAGAAATCCATAATCAAACCATCAATCCTCTTAGGGATCCTGCCTTCACCCAAGAATGGAAGATGATGAAAGAAACCCTCCAACAAGTGGACCCTCGATCCCAAGATTTCAAGTATAAATATGAATATTTTTTCATCATCCTTAGACATAAAAATTCTATAGATCCCATTTGCCCCCATTTCAAGGTCCTAAAGTTTGAGCAATATAGAGGAAAGGGGGACCCAAGGGACCATGTATAGGAATTTTATGTCACTTTCCATGAAGTAGCATATGAAAATGCTTACTTATTAAGGCTGTTCCCCAAAAGTCTAATAGGGCTAGCATTAGAATGGTTAATTCATCTTCTTAAGGGGTCAATTTAAAATTTTGAAAAATTAACAAAGTAATTCATTAGGCATATTTCTTTCATTATAGAATATGACATATCCATTATTAACTTTTATAACATGAAGTAAAGAAATGGGGAAAGCATTGTCTATTTCCTATAATGATGGCAAGCATTGGCAAGCTGATTGAGGTGTAATATACCCAAAAAGGAGTTAGCCAGAATATTTTTGGATAACCTCAATGCAAAATTGAAGTATCAACTAAAATTATATTGTGTAAAAACTTTTGATGAGATTATAGAAAAGGGAATGCAAATTGAAAAGGCCCTCATAGAGAAAGGAAAAATCAAGCTAGTTTCTTGTAATGAACACACTCCAAATGTAAAGAAATCCTTTTCAAAAAAACCTAAGGTCTGTAATAGGAAAAATAATGTTGTAGGTTATGGGGTGATAGACTAAAAAATAAGCACAATATGTCTAAAACATCTAATGAAAAGGGCCTCCACCACAATTTCATGTTTCTTCCATAAAAGTTCCTTGAGGTAAGCCAAGACCTCATAAAGGCAAAATTCCTCTTACAATTTTGGTGATCCCATTAGAAACTATCTTATAATATTTGGTTGTTGGCAATATGATTACTTTGCCCAAAATCTAGCACATGGATAAATGCTGACCCAAACTAGAGTGGTATCATGATGATTAATATTGAAAATTCCATAGGGTGAAAAGACATGATGATACTAAGTATACAATTAAATAATTATGTAAAGTATTTTATTGAGAAGGGAGATATATATTTGAAGTAGAACCACCCCCAATCAATCAGGAAATAGATAGCTAGGTATTTACAAATATCATATTCCAAAACATGAGCAAAGAAATTAAAGACCACAATGAGACCAAGGAAAAACATCCTCATCTAATTGAACTAACTACCAAAGAGCCCCATAACACTATATTAATAACATCAAAATCCAAAAAAACCCCACATATACTGACTCCTAGTCTCTTATTTTGAAAATTAACTTGGCTATAGCTGATTGTACCATCACCACCTGGCACAACAAAATAGTCATTTTGGTAGTACCATCTCAACAACCATCCAATTATTCTTTTTCACCAAAGGGGAATACTTATTAGAAAACTATAAATGGGTTTGATAAATTTGATGATATTATTCAATAGGTATAAAATACCCCTACTTAAATTTCCCTTATGGAACTCCTCAAAACATCGGCTTTACATAGGGAAATATTAAACCAAGTACTCAATGATATCAAGGTGCCTAGTAATCTAGATACAAACTAGTTTCAAACACTAGTAGCTCATATATTCCCTTACCAAAAAATCACATTCAACATCCATGATTTACCACTAGCTTGCCCTTACCATAATTATCCACAGTACATTGAATTTTTCATTGCTCATCACCATGTCTCCCGCATCCTTATAGACAGAGGATCAACACTCAACTTATGTAATGTGGACTTTTTAAAGAAACTGGGATACTCCAAATCATTATTTGGACCTAATTTTATAATTATAAAATCATATGAAGACAATGAATAACCATTAGTAGGGTCTATTTACATTCCTATCATAGTGAGACCTGTGGTTCATCAAACTTTGGTACATGTGGTTAATGTGGACCTACCATACAATATACTTCTTAGGAGACCTTGGATCAATGAAATTCAAGTTTTCCAATCTACTCTTCATCAATGTTTAAAGTTACCCCATTCAAGCATGGAAGTCACCATTCCTTGAGCTATGGATCATCGTAGCTACCAAATGAATCAATCCATTCCTCCATTATTATCTCAAGACACTGATAATTCTATTCTTAATCCTATAGCTACACATTACATTTATCATGATCAACTAACATCCACATCTATCCTGACACCAAAATTTATCAAGTTAAAAATCACATCCACTAGATGTAATGAATATGAATATAAGACCTTCTGCATTGGCCATATTTTTATATCTCCCTAAAGCTATGGGTCATTTAATATGAAGGAAAACAAACCTATCAAGTATTATTTTAGGCCAATAGGTTTTAAAAGTGTAGGTTTTTTATCTGATGAATATATTGAAGATGGGGGTGATTCTTGGTTTTTACTTGATGAGAAGTTTTCATTTCACCCAATCAAAGCTATCCCAAAGTCCATCGCATGATGGAGAATATGAACTATAAAGGAAAAGGACTAAGAAGACAAGAACAAGGTTGACTAGAGCCTATTGGTGTCTAAGATAATTCATCCTAATTTGGTATAGGGTACAATCCATATGATGATGACCCCATCAATATCATTTTGGATTCTATCCTAACTAATGAGTAAACTCTCCCTAATGAAGATATCAAGACAAGTTTTGTTTGTAGTCAATTCAAAGAGTTGGCTACCACTAACCTTCTCCTCAACACCTCCATATCCACTATCAACATCTCCCTCTATTACCCCTCCCTCATAGACTGGGGTTCTAAATAGGAGCCTACTTTTGATATGTTTCAAAATGATGAGGCCATTCTTGAATATGTGGGGGCAAGAACTTTTATACTATCTAGAGATCATAAGAAAGGATTTTCTATCAATTTGTGAGAATCAACATACTTTGGGGAATAGGAATCATTTATTTCTCAAGATGATGAAATGTTAGAAGAATAAGAGGAGTTATTCATAGAACTAGATGAAATCCCATTTAGCCCTGCTCAATCAGAAGATTATTTAGACATTAATACTGAGTTGCTAGGAATTATCACCTCTGACATGTCAAAGATCAAATACCACCCTTATCTAAAAGGTAAATCTCCCTCACTCATTAAGGATATAATATAAATAAACATTTGAATTAAATAAAAACCAAAGATCATGAAACTAGGGGCATCTCTTACTCATTCGATGTAAAAAATTCTTATTACACTACTCAAAGAATTTATTGATGTCTTTACATGGAGCTACAAATATATGCCAAGCATGGATCATTCATTAGTAGTCCACCACTTTGATGTACACCCCAATGCTAAACCCATCAAACAAAAATTATGTAAGATGCATCTAAAGGTAGCATTGTTGATAAAAAAGAATTATAAAAAGTCTTGAATTCAAGATTTATTCGCCCCATTGAATAATTTGATTGGATGCCCAACATTGTCCATCTCAAAACCTCAAGGTAGAATTTGGCTATGTAATAACTTTTGAGACATAAATACGGCATGCCCCAAATATTATTTCCCACTTAAAAATATCAATATGATTATATATTCCATAGTTGGATATGAGATGTTGTCCCTGAAGGATGGTTTTTCAGGATACAATCAAATCAAAATTTCCCCTAAGGACTAGCAAAAAACAACATTCATCACCCCATGGGTCACATTATGCTACCAAGCCATGCCTTTTGGACTTAAAAATACAAGGGCAACCTACCAATGACTAATGACTATCATCTTCCATGACATGATGCATAATATAGTGGAAGATTATGTTGATGATATCTTAGGGAAGTATTTCCTACAATCCAAGCATCCTATAGTCCTCTACAATTTTTTTGAAAGATTATGAGAATATAAAGTATGATTGAACCTTAAAAAAGGTGTATTTGGTGTAACATCAAGAAAGTTTCTAAGTTTTATTGTATCAAGAAGAGGTATTGAGGTGGATCTAGCAAAGGTCTACACCATTACTAAAATTCCACCTCTATGAACACTTAAGTAACTTCATAGCCTTCAATGCAAGATTTAAGATATTATGTGATTCATTTCATAGCTTGATGATAAATGTCATCCCTTTACTCACTTTCTCAAGAAAGGGGCAATTTTCTATTGGATTGAATAATGCCAAAAGGATTTTACAAATCTTAAATAGTATCTAGTAAATCCACCTATTTTGTCTCCATCAGTTATAGGAAAGCCTTTGTTCCTATATATCTCAACTACACCATATGCTATTAGTGCCTTGTTAGCACAACATAATGATCAAGGAAAAGAGTAGGCTATTTATTAATTCAATCATACACTGATATTATATGCATTAAATTATACACCAGTTGAAAATGCATGTTTATTTGTGGTCTTTACATCACAAAAACTCTAATATTATATGTTGAATAATTGAGTATAACTAATTTCCAAGATAAATACCTTAAAATATCTCCTATCCAAGTCAACATTAATAGGTCAGATAAAAACATGGATCATGCTACTTAGTGAGTTTGACATTGAATATATTCACCAAAAGGCTATCAAAGGATAGGTAATCACAAATTGACTGGGAAAAGATATATTGGGGTCAACTGAGCCAAGTGTCACTCCTTTATTAGATGAGTACATCATGAACACTTCATAAGTATAAATATGGAAATTATATTTTGATGGCTCGTTCACTACTCATAAGTTAGAGGCATGAATCCTCCTAGTCACCCCTTAAGGTGATCTTATTCCTAAGGCATTTCATCTTACCTTCCCTTATACTTAAAATATTTTAAAATATGAAGCCCAAATAGTAATACTCCATATTATTATCTAATGGAACACCTAGCATTATAGATATTTGGGGACTCATAATTAATTATCAAACAAGTGAATGAAGAGTTCCAAACCAAGGATGAGAAACTGCTCCCATATAAATAATTGGTGGATCAATTAAAAGCCACTTTTTAATCCATCACATTTGAAAAATTAACAAATGAAAAAATTAATGCATCTAAATCTATGGCCACCCTAGACTCTCTCATTGACCTTATTGAATATGTCTTGGAAGGTAATGTTTTGATTGAACAATTAATCACCCCATCCCATCAGTCACTAGTTCCTCTCCAAATATATGCTATTAATAATCCTAGTCTCCCATGGTACCATGATCTCTACCAGTACCTTCATGTTAATATCCTTCCCCAAAACCTTAACCACCATCAATACAAATCCTTATCCATCAAATTTCCCACTACACCATCCTAGGTAGCATGTTTTATTGAAGAGGCTATGACAAAACCCTGTTAATGTGTCTAACATCATATGAGGCTACTCAAGTCATCAAGGAGGTCCATGGTGGTATCTATGGAGGTCATATTAGTGTAATGGCTCTAGCTAAGAAGCTCCTTTAAACATGATACTATTATCCAACCATAGAAAAAGACTCCTACAAGTACATGTAAAAGTGTGAGGTTTGTCAAAATCATGGTAATCTTATTCATGCACTAGTGTAAGAGATACATACTATCATGATTCCATGGCCTTTTCCTATATGGGGCCTTGATCTAATTTTAAAGATAAATCCTAATTCCTCAAATGGACATAAGTTTATTATAATGGCTATAAAATATTTTACTAAATGGGTAGAGGCAATGCTGCTAATATACACAACTGGCCTCCAGATATCAAAATTCATTCTTAATCAAATCATTTTCCACTTTGGCATCCCCACCAATATAATCTTAGATAATGACAAGTATTTCAAGAACTAAGACATTGAGGAATTATGTCAAAAATACCATATCATGAAACATTTCTCTTCTCCATACTATCCCTAGGGTAATGGTCAAACAAAAGCAACAAATAAGACTCTAATTAATTTTTTGAAGAAAATTGTCAATCAAGTTGGGCATAATTGGCATACTCAAATATATCCATCTCTATGGTCTTATCATACCAATGTTCACACATCTATAGGAGCCACCCCTTATACCTTGGTTTATGGAGCTAAAGCTATATTACCCATAGAAGTAGAACTCCCTTTTCTTCACCTCTCACTACATAGAATAATCACTAATCATAACCTCCAACAAGAGCACCTAAAATAATTGGAGCTCCTAGATGAAACATGACATTGTAATTTAAATCACTTATGATCATATCAAAATAATCTCAAAAATCAATATAAAAAATATATTTAGGCCTAAGAATTTGAATTAGGTGACTTGGTCCTTAAATAGTATTAGAAGAATACTAATGCAAATAGAGACAAGAAAGGAAAGTTTGAATAAAATTAGCTAGGCCCCTATATTTTTATTACCAAATTTGGCTCGATAGCTTATAAGTTGGCCATTCTTGAAGGGGAAGAATTAGATGATCCCATGAACATCATGCACCTCAAGTGATTTTATGCCTAGCAATAACATCCTTTATCTATAAGACTACCCATCCATATTTCCATCCATTCATCCCCAATCAGTCAACAACAAAAAATCAATCCAATGGTGAAAACTAGTTCACTGGTACCTTGGGCAAGTACCATGGTGAAAATTGGTTCTTGGCACCATGGTAAGGATAACCTAGCCTTAGTCTCAAAAAGTGGGAATTCTCAACAAGAATCAACATCTTGACAAACAAAGATGATAAAGGTTGTTGACATACCATTTATTGGATGGACCCTCTTAAGTCATATATCTATCCTTGGAGATAATATCTATATCCCCAAGACACATCATCATTTACAATCCCCGTCTACTCCCTTAGATAAATTCTCTATGATAGACATGTCTCCTTTTAGCCTCATCTAGGTTATAGTGCACCTTTTCCATCCATGACTATCATTCCATCCATCCCTTCCTATTATCATTATGGAGGGTTACCCTAAGATGTGGTCACTATGATTATGATTCCTAAAAGCTTTATCCTGAGCCCTATTTTTGTGTAATGTATGATTTAAACCTTGCCATGGACTAAAATGCTCAAGAAACTTATATACCATCTACATAGTACCTATATCACCCTCACCTCATCCTTTGATTTAAGGCCATCATTTATCACTACATCATTGTAACTTGGCATCCTAATCTATTGATATATCATCTACCAACTAGAACTACATTGGCCTGAGGTCTTTTTAGACTATGTAAGAAGCATTTAGTCACATTTTAATTCCCAAGGATAGATCAACCACTATATTCATCATCTCTTCATCATCCCCATATTTGTCCATCCTATATCAAAATCAATCATATATCATCCTCATCTTCCAAATCATTCTATGTAAATATGACTGGTTGTGTATGAGTGTTGAGTATGCATGAATATCATTGATGTGTTTGTTTGTATGTCTATGAGTATGTACTCTTTTTACATAATAAATATAGTTTCTTATGGGAATGAGGATGGCTCAGATGACCATTGAATTTCATCTTTAAAAGGAGCATTCCTTTCAAAATAGAGTTCCCCTCATGCATCTTTGCCAAAATGCCAAGGTCCTTTTATGACCATTGACATATATCATAAAGATACAACATTAAATAGGATTGCATACACTCCTAACTTGATAATATTAATAAATATGCAAGTCTCATGCCTAACCAAACCACTAATTAAAACATCTACCCTACCCACCCACTACCTCCATGGTGTAGGATCATCCCAACTAGGTGAAAATCACTGATCTCAATAGGGGATTGATTTATCTCTAATCATCAAACATGTACCTAATAATCATATTTCACATAAAAATCTAAACATAAATAATCCATCACATTGCAATATTTATACATCATCCATATAATAAACAAATTAAATAACTCTAATGTATCAACATGACATCATCATGCATCCATCATAAGATCCATCAAACATATACATCTCATCTAAAAATCTAACCATCACATGAACATAGGCATTAATCAAAGTCTATTATATCATCTCAAAATTAATCATAACAACATCATCACATAAACCATAATAACCATAACACATATCTATAAATTATAAACATCATCACATAAAGCATCATAAACATCATCACATAAATCATCATAACCATAACACATGTCCATAAATCATAATAACACATGTCCATCATAGCTCATAACACAAGAATCTAATCTAATATATACATCTCATATAATTCAAATGTCCACATGGGAACAATGCCAAAAAATTATATACATACATACACACACACACACACACACACACACACACATGTATGTATGTATGTATGTATGTATGTGTGTGTGTGTGTGTGTGTGTGTGTGTGTGTGTGTGTGTGTGTGTGTGTGTGTGTGTGTGTGTGTGTGTGTGTATATATATATATATATGTATATATATATATATATATGTATGTATGTATGTATGTATGTATGTATGTATGTATACACACACACACACACACAAATAATTACATGAGCCCATGGGTAAAGAATGAGCTATAATAAAAAATAATCCCCTATACATAATACATATAATATCCAAAAATGTAGTCATGGCTATGGTGAGAGAGGTAGTCTTGATCCTCTACTCCTCAATGGCTATCTCACTAATGACTAGCTAGCTTAAAAAGATCCTACTCATCTCTTGGTAATTATGGTACCCTCATATAAAGTCCTATAATATTGGGCCTCTCAAGTGAGTAACATTATCTAACTCATCATGCCCATCATGCCTACCCCTATAAACCCTCATCAGTAGCATCCCACTATCTCTCAGCAATAGCTAGCTCACTCTACAAATCTTGGATCTATGTCTATAATTTTACCATATACCTTAAAATCCCATCTATCTAGCACTATAATTGGATATCTAATCATGCATCTACTATAGTTGTGTATCCCTATAACTCACTTGAGCTTGTAGAGTAACAATCTAGGCATCATTTGATGCACCTATCCTTGGAATGCCATCACTTGTGCCTATAATCAAGACAACTCCCCATCCCTCTAAGAAATCTAGGCCTATAAAATTAAAATATCCCCTCACTCCTAGGTAACCCACTCATATTTTTTAGTCCTTAAAGCCTATAAATAGGCATGGAGTTTTCCTCATTCTTGGGTGATGCCCTCAATCTCTCCAATATGTGCCTATATCTCTGACTGAAGTCTAGCCACCAAAGACTCATCCTCAATAGATCAAGTGGGATGTGGTGGACTTATTACCCTACTTGGTTGCATTGGTATCTATGGAAAAGCCACCTAAGGAGCCACCTGTGCCATTATTGATCACTAACCTTTACCATAATCCCCATCAACATCCATAGCATCATCCCCTCCTCTTCCTCCCTCCTCTACCTCCTATGTTGGCACCTATCCCTATGATGTGCTCACTAGTGTATCCATTCTCACACTACTATTACTCATCATACTACCCCTCTAACCACTATGCATGGTTGAGTCAACTACCTAGGCACTTATGTCTACCACCATGCTACATAAGCTATAGTCATTCTTGAATCTGATATAACTATAGCAAAATTCCACTACCAAGGAGCTACTTTGTCATAATAAAAAATTTCATCCAATCTCTCCATTGCCCTCCCCCAATAAGTTCTCTCATGCTCATTACATGAAAATATGTGCTCAAGGGGAGGCACATCTTGAATGAATCTAAACTAGCAGTGTACATGATTATTCCTATATCTCTCTATAATATAGTCTCCCCTATCAGTAATGTAACATGGAATCAACATAAAGTGAGTACATGCCTAATCCCCCCATCCAAAATCTATCCCCTTATATGGCATCCATGTCTATGGTTGAGATGTAAAGTGTCAATGACCTCTCTATAATACATCATATCTCCTACATGGCTAAGACATACTCCCACGATCACATGCCATCTAAATACCATGGGCTACCTAAGCTCCAAACTTGCTAGTGAACCTAATGGCCACTAGATAGTAATGTGCTCCCAAATCCATATCTAAAGTAGTAATGATGGCTCAAAACTATAATATCCCCTTTATATACCTAAGTATAACTCTCTATACAAATGTGTTAAAACCACTAGGCCCCATGTGAATACTCTATGGTCATGAATCATATCAGCCACTACATCTCCTAGGCCCAAGTGGAACCATCTCCTACTCTTGTCCATTAATAATATACTAGACACAAGAGCCATCACCACTAATGTAACTCTATCTAGTATTCCCTCCCATCTGCACTGGTCTAGATTGATCAATCCATCATGAACACCAATCTATAAGCTACCACCTAGTCACTATAATGTCCAAATCAGTGTATGAGATCTCCAGTACATCCTCATGCTAGTCATTGGTAGATGGAAAATCCTATATACATCCTCAAGGGTGACAATCATCACACCCATCATAAAGTGAAAGGATCTAGTCTCAAAATACCAACTCTCTACCAATGCTATAATCAAGTCTTGGTCTATCTTAATCAGTGGCATCACCATCACATCATGCAAACCTACTAGCTCCAAGACACTGTACTCTTTTGGTGTCACTCAACACATCTCATGTAGAATATTTGGAGGGGAAGACCATGATGTTAGGATCCCCAAATGCTTCTATACCACACTAACAATACACTATCATTATCACTCTCACCTATGTCACTCACCTACCTAATCCTTACCCAAACCCTATCAAGTAACCTTGCCTATCCTACCCTCTAATATCCTCACACTAACTACACTAAAACCTATGACCCCATCCCACATCCTAAGTCCTAGGTTCTTCTAAATACAAATTCCTAACTAACTAATTCCCTTAGCTTACCCTATATCTAATTTTGCCCCTCCTAAACTTAGTCATAGCCATCTACACCCATCTCACAATCCTGCTATAGTTTTCATAATCTCACTACTTTCTTAGTAATACTACTATAATACCACTACTTCTTGTTAGTGAGATTACAATCCCACCACTAGTATCATGGGATTGTAATCCCATCATTTCCTACCCATGGGATTGTAATCCCATGATTCCTTATTAGTGGGATTACAATCTCATGATTCCCCATTAGTAGGTTTACAACCCCATAATTACCTATTAGTGTGATTGTAATCCCATTATTCCCTAGTAGTGGGATTTCAATCCCACCATTTATCTTGATGATCCTATCATTCTTTTGGAAATATCACTATTTGTGTCAATAACCCCATGATTGAGGGAGAAATTTTTAGTCACAAGATTGTAAACCCATAATGCCTTATGATTTTTTCTTCCTAAATCTAGCCAAAAAATTCCTCTAAAATCTAAAATAATCCATAAAATATCAAGAAGTGGATTGCTACTTACTGGTGGTCCTAACTCTAGCTCCCTCTGGTGCACACGAACCCATTCTTCATGGTGTGAAGCTTGAGGGATTCTATCCATAGTCCTCACTCAAGCTCTGGATCTCTGAATATCAAGGTGTGTAAATGAGCTTCCGAATAGCCCCCTAACCTATATCAACCCTTGACCCCCTGTTCATACCCCCTCTCCATTTACTCCCCAAAACTAATTCCATCCCTTCTACCATCTATCACCATACCTACTAACATCCCAAAGGCATGGCTTACCCATCCCTATTAAAATTTTTCATTTTCCTACAATATAAAGGCATACTACCACAAGTCCCTTTCTAAATCTTGAACACATCACTATCACCATCCCGCACATCATTTTATCCCTATCCCAAAATTGGATTTTGATTTTTAAAAAATATTTGAATTTTACAATAAATGACTCATTATTATCCCTTGTCACCTACAACCCCTATCCTCTCTTTTTGAGCCTTCTAGAGCATGTGTCTTTGCTTCTAAACCCATCATTCACTCAAATTTTAATTAAATCACCTATTTTATCTCCAAATCCTTTTCTATACAAATTGTCTTTTGTCTAGACCCATCACTCAAGCCACTTACTTATCCCAATTTGGGGTATCTCTGTGATCCACTAAAGGGTATCATGTACCCTATCAACATCATCATTTTCCCACCCCAATATGTTTTAATTGAATCACCATCTAGGTTAGATTATCTCCTCATATGCTCCCTTGATGGGACACCATATTAGCATCCTAATCACAACTAAAAATCATCCATGCTATGGTTTTTATTTGAAAGACCGTTACTTCATCTACTTGCAACACCATTTCAAAGAGGGGTAAAATGTATGTACTAAAATTTATTTGCCTCACTAATTATTCTAATTCTTGCTAATCTAGCCTAATTTCCCTACTTCCTAGTCATACTAACCCTTGGCTTAATTTCCATACCCATTCTAATATCCCATATAACCTTTATCTTAGCTTAAGAATAATTAATCCCATCATTAAAAACCTTGACAAGACCTATTACCTACTAACCTACCCCTTAATCCCACTAGCTAATTTAAAATTAAAGAAAATCCTTACTACCCACCCACCACCCTACACTAGCCTTTCCTAAACTTCTAAAACCCTATGAAGAGATTTATAGAATTGGAGAATTCTAGAAATCTCTCCATTTTAGCCCTTTCCCTCTAGAATTTTCTATTTTAGAGGATTCCATGCAATTAAATATTTCATAGAAAATCCTCCACCTTAGATATTGATGGCCCAAATTCAAATTTGGACCATAGATCTTCCTCCATAGACCTATAAAACTAAACCACCTCCCCTTTGCTTAAGATAATGAACAAGTGAATGAAATAATGCACAAGTGAGCCACTAAGCACATCCATACTATCATCCAAGCACTATATCTATTGACCAAAATCCATAGTCTTATTAGAAGCCATTGTCAAGCAACTATAAGCAATCCAAAAATCAAGCCTATAAGCTCAATCAAACAAGTTTCAAGTCCTGGAATGGAGCTATGAGAAGGTAAAAGCAACAATAAGAATTCTCTAACTATTCTGATTTACCTTTTCTATCTATTCCTATTGGTGTCATTGATTTTGGGTTTGTATTATCATTTTGATAATATTTCAATAAACTCCAAATTAGTGCACAATAACATTAGAATGTAAATGTATATGAGTAATAGTAGGAAATGTAAGATATATGTTTTAAATTCAGCATTAGATAAGGGTGTCAAGATAGATGTAAGTAATGTATAATAATAGTAAACTCTGAGTAAATACTTAGGGGGATGGGGCATGATGTCCATCAAGGCTCCCAAGTAGGATAGGTAGATGCATGAGGTCCTTCATGGCATCAAAAACGTGTGTGTGTGTGTGTGTGTGTGTGTGTGTGTGTGTGTGTGTGTGTGTGTGTGTGTGTGTGTGTGTGTGTGTGTGTGTGTGTGTGTGTGTGTGTGTGTGTGTGTGTGTCTATAAAAAAAGTAAGTGTCATGGTGTAGAAGCATATAAAAGAAACAAGCATACAAGCACATGAGGCACATAGGAAGTAGGCCAGTGGACCACAATATAATGGACATGATCACATATCACTAAATATGATAAGGAAGACATATAAGGACATGTTCAAATGTCCACATATGAAAATAACAAAAAAATTGGCATAGAGTCATAGAGAAGGACATGTTCAAATATCAATAACACACATAAGGGACATGGGAACACGTCCAAGGCATACAAATAGAGAATTGGTATTGAAGCCAAGGAATAATGACATTCAAATGCCCTTGAAGATTTAAAAATCATAGTAACACAATCAAGTCTAATCTAGGAACTAGAAATGAAATAGCATGTATAACTATGTAATACAAATCTATATAGATGCTAGGGTGCATATAAACTAAAGCTAACTAGTGATAGACAACAAAAAATCTGAGCAATGAATACTAATGATCAATATCAAGATAAATTAATGTGTAACTAGAATGTATAGTATGTAAAGATAATGTTAGAGGTACAAACATTAAGAGGGGGGTAAATTAGTGTGCCTATATGATCTAACTTCAATTTCAATCCATTTGAACTCTTAATTAGTTACCACAATCATTCATGAATCATATACATCATTCATAGCAATGAACAAGAGAGATAATGCAAGATGAAGCACATAACACATGATGTATGTGAGAAACCTTCTTGGGGGAAAAACCCACTAAAACCTATAATTAGACTAATATCCTATAATAAAAATAACCAATTTAGAATAGTTTCAATTGTTCAAGGAAATACCATCCCTTATTTTAGTGAGACTACAATCCCACAAGGAGCTACCACACCTATCTACCTGAGCTACCACAACTAGACATTTAGTAAATTTCACCTTACAAAGAGGTTGAAAACCCCTATATGTTGAGCTACCACAACAACACCTATGAACACATATCCTAAACACTAATTACTTTCCAATCTAATGGAGATACAAAATATATCAGCTCTCTTCAAGTCTACACACTTAATACATCCAAAGCCACCCTTTACATCACCTTAGACCCCATTGCTCATCATAAATCTACAAGAGTACTATTATGACATCATAAACATGAACCACAAGTCATACACACATTCCTTAATCTATTCTTCTCTTCAACTCATCCACTGGGCACTCACCCTTTACTTGATTCCACAACACTATCCTCTCAATGCCAATTCCACATACAAGTCTCGCACAAAGTCTAGAAACCATCACATTTGGTTTAGATATTTATAGAGAATTCATGATAAAAAAATCTTCTTGGATAGACAATAGTCATGCCTTAACCCTTAAGGAATTTATCACATCAATACATAGCTCAATACCATCCACATAGGTCGTCCATAGCACCCATGGGTCACCCTTAATTAACTACACCTTTCAATTAGGCCCTTGTGGCTCTTATAGGTCCCATGGAGACCTATTCACCTATTTAGCACTTCATTGAGAAAAAAAAGAACACAAGCCCACTTTAAAAAACATGGGTCCACTCTTTATGTCCCCTTATACATCCTCAAGTACTTACAATCATCATTTCACTCTTCTGGGCAAGCTCAATCAACTCAAACATTAGCCTTATTCATAAGGACACCATGAACAAACACACACTCAACTTCTTAAGAATTATTCATACTTAATATAGACTTATCACACCTAAAAAATCCATATAAATGATCCTCATGGAGTCTAAATAACTCTCTAATATCTAAGTCATCATGAAACATCCAACATCAACACAAGCTCAATTATCCTTCTTAGGTCACTTGTAAAACAAACACAAATACACAGTCATATTTGAACATCAATATCTTTGACTATACACACTTTTATATCTTTAAATATATATTTCTATATGTAATTTGGATTCTTCTATAAATTTTATTTTTAAACTATGATAAAATTCTACATAAATCAAAATATATGGCCCAAAAACTAGACACTAGTCTTTCCTTTGTTAAATTCAAATAGTCTCAATTAAACTTTGATCACCATGTTATCATCTTGTGTCCTTTCTACTTAGATTAAATATAAACCATCAATATTCTTCAAAATTTAAATCATAGTGTGTCACTACCCAAATGTTAAACTTTTAATACTTGGCCTCATCTCATGTAATCTTGCAATCATGATCACACACGCTCCATCTATCTCTTTGAGATTGTCCCATCGATCTCTTTGAGATTGTCCTTACTTTAACAATGTTAGACAACTATCACTTTGACCTCTTGAATTTAATAAACACCATTGATATTGATTATTATGAACACTTTATCATCATTTATCCTTGGAATATTCTCAATCTTTATCTCTACTCAATGTTAAACATTGAGCACTTGTCACCATCTCACTACATCCTGACATCTTGGAATAAACATGCTATGTTGATCTCCTATACATAGCTTGATATTTATTTGTCTTAAACATTGGACACTTTGAAATAATATCACTCAATATGCACCATATATATATATATATATATATATATATATATATATATTATAACCTACACAACATTGGATCTTCATTTGGTCCTAGTCTTTAACATCATGCAAAACAGACTAAGTATGGGGACCATTGATGTCTGCCTAGAAGGCCAACTTTGCACCTCAATAACTTTTTTTTGTGATTTGATCCATGATATAAAATTTATACCATATTATCTATTCATATGTAATAATCCAAACATATACCAATATATTCCTATAACTCTCATGCCTGTGAGATATAATTCCACTAATCTACTCACTCAAATTCTTCTACTACAGAGTCAACTATGTCAAGAACTGCCTAGAAAGCCAACTATACACATGCATATATTTTGATGTGCTTCATTTCATGACCTAAAATTTAGTTAATATCAATTAGGAACCAAACTAAATAAATCCATATGATCAAATTATTATGAAACATCAACACGTGAAAGATATGCCTACATAAATATGCTTACTTGGCTCTTCTTGCCACATTGTAAATTTGGCAAGTATGGGAAAATACTATCAAACTTCCTAAGAGCCCAAATTTTCATATATATATATATATATATATATATATATATATATATATATATATATATATATATATATATATATATTATCATGCTTATTCTCATGAACTAAGATTTAACACAAAGAAACTAAGTACAAATTTGATCACAACCATATTCCTAACTCCCCCTGACTCATCCATGCATGGTAATGGTAATGTTAGCAAATTGCCTACTCAACTTTTCTACCACTAGATCCAATATGTCTAGATGAAAACAATGATCAACTAGATGAAATAAACTAATGAAAATAATCACTCAAATCATAAAAAAAACTTTTATAATAACCCTTTCACATGCTCAAATTACCATACTCATCCTTAAACATATCTAACCATGCCAAAACTAAACATCAACCAAGCCTCCTTCAAGCATAATAGAATAAACACATTGCACACTTTGTAATTATCATTTAGACTATCAAATAAATTCATCCACTCACCTAGACACCTCCATGACATCATTGACAACTCACCAGTAATCTCCCCCTTTTTCATTTATCTCAACACCCATCAATATATAGTTCACCTTTCTTCTCTCTCTTTAAGCACTCTCACAATATGAATTTTCTCCCCATTTGACACAATGACAAAGTGGATACCAAATTATCCTAAGGATCTAAAAATATTACCAATAGGAGAAGACCATCTTTGAAAGATTGTATAAAATCCACCTTACCTTGAGCCTACCTCTTCTTTGCCTTGATAACTTTCTCTTACCACATGCCAACACTCTTTTCAACCAAGCACTGTAACTAATGAAGAAAGAACAAACAAAAAATTAAAATATTATTAAATTTACCAAGATAAATATAATCTAGAATCCCCCTAATATTTTTGAGCCATTACATCATTTGAGCATCTTTAGATCTCCATAAACCATGAAGAACCACCATACAGGGTTACTAGCCTTCTCTCTCAAACCACCTAAAGGTCCACCAACATAGCTTCATGCCACTCACCAAATATAAAACATGATTTAAAATATACTAATAGATATCCTATAAACATAAATTCCTTTATCTTTTGTAAAAACTGAGCAAATACATCAAATCTTCATATTAGGCCTATCTAGACTCCCTATAGCCCTACCTAGAACTTGTAGAGACCACAACTTTCAGTAGACACATCTTCAAGACCTAAAACTTCATAGATAGAGAAATATCATATTCCCATTAAATCAAAAAAATTTTAAACAACTATCTCATCCTTTTAAATATACTTCCTTCACAAACCAACTTACCAATTAAGCCTCCATCTTGATAAAAACATGAATAACTTAAAAACCACAAACCCTCAAATATCTATGAATATTTATATGACATCCCATTTATCCCATTCAACCTATTAATAAGCCTCATACCTCAACTCATAAGGCAAATCACTTTTATAGCATAGCCCAAAACCCTATAATCTCAAAACAAACAAGGTCAGCAAACCTCCTTCTGGTCAACTCACACCTATGAAACTTATTGTACACCTGGAGATAACCATTACACATTTTTGGACCAATATTTGAGGTTCCAAATATTTTAGAATCAATACATCCTATAACCCATTTTAGGACCTGCACACTCTTAAGCACAAATTAGGAAACCCAAGAGCAAACAAAAGTCTAAAATTTTACTTCAACATACATTCAGACCACAATACTACCTTGAGTAATCTATAATAATGTCAATAAATAGTTCTATGCAGAAATATCATATTAAAAAATCACAAATCATTTTTTATCACTTGGAAACCTTTAGTTTGACCTTGAAGACTGACCATATACATCTATGACATCACTCTAACATCACCATAACATATATTTCACTTGGACATACCTGCTCCAATTGAAAACACTCATTTCTAGAATTCTAGGACCATCTAAAGAACACCACAACAACACTTTCTTCTCCACTAAAAGGAGTCTCTTAAGAAGCATATATAGAGACATTCTTTCCACCACAATGATCTAAAACAAAATGAAGCTAGGAGTGACCCACTTCTCCTCAGTAATCACTAGAATCCTCTTATAGCTATAAGATTTATTTCTTTTGTTCTTCTTCTTCTCTATCTGAACTATGACAACTGGTTCCTTTGCTAAATCACTCTCATTCTCTTCTAAGATTGGATTGACTATACATGGAGAGAACATAGATTCATGACATACCTTTTCATCTGAAGAATATACCTTTTAGTTAGGAACCTCATCACTAGGCACTAAAAATCAATGTTCTTTGTATGATACATGCTCAACAACAATGAGATGTTCACTTGGATCCATACACACCTTAGAACTAGCCTCAAATAGTAACTTGGTCTTCTCCTTGAGCTTGGTCTCTTCATTTACAACATGAGAATATAATGAGAGACCTTGACACTCTTCAATTTTTGAAGCATTATCCATCATAGAAAATATATTAGTTAGACTAGAAGACCCATCATGACTCATACTTACCAAGTTTGGTTTCCATGAGTTAACTTACCTTCTTCCTTGTACTTTAGGAGCCTGATTGAACTTATTTTGACTTGATGACCTTTACTTGTAGAATATATAAATGTGACCAATCTTCTCATAGTTGTAACAAACAATACTTCTTGATGGAAACACAATTTTTATTACCTTGTTTAGATAGAAACTTGAAATGTGCCCTATATCATGACAAACAAAACAATCTCCTCTTTTTGGATAGAAATCACCTTGTTTGACCTTATGTGGATAATGATTTACAAAGTGTCTCATGTCAATATAGTTCAATCACTTAACATTTTTCACACCTTTTGATTGATGACCTCCATCATAGTTCTATGAAAAATCATTTATAATAGGTCTCTTGCATTCTTTAGCTTTATTCCTAAATTGATTACGTTTGTAATAGTAAACATTGAAACTTGCATACCTCATAGCATTTATATATCTAATCTAATATGTCTTTATTATGTCATCACTTTCATTCCTTGTCTGATGATTTATCTTCAAAGTATGATTGTCCTTATTCACATTAGTCTTCACCTTGTCTTGATTTGTTCTTCATATCCAAGACTAGTTATATCACTAACATGATTTTGACCACCCAAAATATTATCTAGATCACTTGAGTTATTTTCAAATATAAAAAAAGACTTCACCTCATTATATGTATTCTCTAAATCATATTTTAATGACTCATTTTCAATTACATACCTTGAACATTCATCTTCTTCAGATTTCAAGTTTGTAGATAGAATTTCCAATTGAAAACTGAGATGTTTGACCATATCTTCATGCTCCTTGATATATTCATTATTTCTTTCTTCATACACATTGAATTGATCCTCATAGTCCTTGATTTGAGACTTCATATTTTTGTTAATCTTCTTCTCAATCTTTAGTTCTTTAAGAGCATTTGTCAATGAAATCTCATAGTCCACCTCATCTTCATCATCATCTGAATCACTCCCAGTAAACTCATTTTGATGTGAAAAACCTCTTTCTTTAGCCATGAAGGGGGATTCATCTTCAACAAGACCATCACTTCATGATCACACTCTAAGTTAGTTTCTTCACTCTTTTCTGATGAGCTATAGTATTTATTGGTGTAGAGACTCTTCTTGTTCTTGAAAAACTTATTGTTATCATACTTTATAAAGCCTTTCTTCTTCTTACCAGACTTGTATGTCTTCTTGTCTTCATCTTTATCTTCATCATTCTTATGAGGGCACTTTCTAGCAAAATGCCATATATCTCCACAATTGAAGCATTTGAAGAGTAGTTTACCATTATACTTGCCTGAACCTATTTTTAATTTCCTTGTAAACAAAGCAATCAATTCATCATCATCAATATTAGAAATTTCATCCTCCTTGGGTTTCTTACCTTGGAATTTATTCGTAGGCTTCATTTCTATCTTAAATGCTTCTTCCTTATTTGGTGATATATCATCATTCTTCCTCATCTCATAGGTAGTAATAATGCCATGCAATTCATCCAACTTCAATTGAGTAAGATCATGAATTTCTTATATAATATATAATTTAGGATCAAAATTGAGAGAGAGGGACCTTAATAAATTTTGAACGATAGTAGCTTCTGCAAGGTTCTCTCCAAGACCTTTAATGATGTTCACAATCTCATGAACTCTCTATAGAAAATATGCCAAAAAAATATTCTACCTTCATCTTGAGACTTTCAAATTGCCTTTTGTGAGTCTATATCTTAGTAATATTAACCTTTGAATCTCCTTCATAAATGATCTGCATTTTGTCCCATATCTCTTTAGTAGATTTACAATGGATTACCTTAGTGTATTTAGCCTCTAAAAGACCATAGGTGATGGCATTCATTACCTTATAATTGTGTTCAAACAACTTCTTATTTGTAGCACAAGATAGAGGAGTATTAGGAGTAACATAGCCATCCACAATAGATTTCCATACATCAAACCCTAGGGACATAATGTATGTCCTCATCCTTACACTCCAGAAATCATAATTAGATAATTAAACACTGGTGCTTAGTAGAAAAAACTCCTTGATGACTACCCATATTGTACCTTAGATCACTTTCAAGTTGTCAAGACTTTACTAAAGGACTTTCTTTGATACCAATTGCTAGAGGTATAAACACTGAGAGGAGGTGAATCAATGTGCCTAGATAATCAACTTTAATTTCTATCCTTTCAAACTCTTAATCAATTACCATAAGTATTCATGAAGCATACACATAATTCATAGCAATGAATAAGAAAGGCAATGCAAGATCAAGCACATAACACACGACATATGTGGGAAACCCTCTTTGGGGAGAAAACCCACTAGAACCTACAATTAGAATACTATCTTATAATAACAAAAACCAATTTAGACTAGCTACAAATTATCAAGGAACTACCATCCATTATTTTATTGAGACTTAAATCTCAAAAGGAGCTATCATGCTTGTCTAGTTGAGTTACCAAAACAACTAAACCTTTAGCTAGTTTCACCTTGTAAGGAGGTTATAACCCTCTAAATGTTGAGATGACATAATAACACCTATGAAAACAACATCTCTTGAAAATTGATTTCCTACCAATCTAATGTAGATATAAAATATATTAACTTTATTCAACTTTACACACTCAATGCATCCAAAGCCACCTTTTGCATCACCCTAGACTTCTTAACTCATCCTCAATCTACAAAAGTACTATTCTAACATAAAAAACATGAACCATAGGTCATACACATAGTCCTTAATCTTTTATACTCTTCAACTCATCCACTAGGCACCCACCCTTTCCTTCACTCCATAACACTATCCTCTTAATGTCAATTCCATATACAATTCTTGCACAAAGTCTAGAAACCATCACATTTGGTTTTAATATTTATAGAGCATTCATGGTAAATAGCTTTTTGGTCAACCAATATGCATGCCTTAACCCTTAACTTATCTTTCAAATCAAGACATAGATCAATACCATCCACATAGGTTGGGCATAACACCCATGGGTCACCCTTAAGAAGTTACACCTTTCAATTAGGCCCTTGTAGCTCTTATAGGTCTCATGGAGACCTATTCACCCATTTAGCACTTCATCAAGCAAAAAATTAACACAAGACAAATTTTAAATACATGGGTCCACTCATTATGTCTGATTAGACATCCTTAAGTGCTTACAGTCATCATTACACTCTTCTGTGCAATCTCAATCAATTCAAACATTAGCCTTATTCATAAGGGCACCATGAATGAACACATAACTAACTTTTTAAGCATTGTTCATACTCAAGATAGATTTACCACACCTAAAAAATCCATACAGATTATTATCATAGAGTATACAACACTCTCCAATATCTAAATCATCATGAAACATCAAAACAACATCATCACAAGCTCAGATATCCTTCTTGAGTCACTTGAAAAATAAATATGAACACATAGTCAACTTTAAACTTCAATATCTTTGACTATACACACTTTCAAATCTTTAAATGTATATTTACATATGTTCCTTAGAGTCCTCTATAAATTATATTTTTACACCATGAGCAAATTTTGCATAGATTGAAGATATGGCCCAAAAGCTAGATAGTGGTCTTTCCTTTGTTAAATTCAAATATTTGAATTCAAATGGTCACAGTTAATCTTTGGTCACCATGTTATCATCTCATGTCCTTGATTCTTATATTTAATATTCACAATTGATCTTATTCAAAATTTAACTCATAGTGCACCACTTCCCAAATGTTAAACTTTGAACACTTGGCATCATCTCATTTAATCTTATAATCTTGATCAGACACTCTATATATCTCTTCAAGATTGTCCTTACTTTAACAATGCTAAACAATTGTTACTTTGACATCTTGAATTTAATACGCAACATTGATATAAATAAATAAGAACACACAATCACCATTAATCCTTGGAAGAAGCTAATATTTATATTTTCTTAATGTTAAACATTGAACACTTAGTACCATCTCATTACATACCAACTTCTTGGAATAAACATGCTCTATCAATCTCATGTACGTAGCTCAGTCTTTATATATGTTAGACATTAGACACCTTGAAATAATCTCACTCAATATGCACCATTTATATAAATGTATGATCAGCTATAAACTATTGGATATTTATTTGGTCCTAGTCTTTAACATTGTTCAAAATAGACTATGGGGACCATTGTTATCTACCTAGAAGGCCAACTTTGCACCTCAATAACTTTTGATGCACTTAGATGCATGATCTAAATTTTGGAACATATGATATCCATATATAGGAAAATATAATTGTATATTAATATTCTCATAAAATCCTCATGTATTCAAGATATAATTTCATTTATCTGCTCACTCAAATTTTTCTACCATAGAGCCAACTATGTCAAAAACTGGCTGGAAGACTAACTATGCACATGCATATCTTTTGACACACCTCATCATATGACCTAAAATTTAGTGCATATAAAATAGGGAAAAAAATAAATAAACCCCTATTATCAAATTATCCTAAAACATCCACATGTGTGATATATGCTTACATCAATATACTTACTCGACTCTTCTTGCCACATTGCAAATTTGGCTAGGTATGGGAAAACACTATCAAACTACCTAGGAGCCTAACTCTATACTTTCATATATTTTTTCACACTTAGTTTCATGAAATAATATTTAATTCATAGTAACTAAGTTTAAATGTGATCACAATGACCAACTCCCCATAACTCATCCACACATGGTAATGGTGATGTCAGCAAACTATCTACTCAGATTTTTTACCACTAGAACCAAAATGTCTAGATTAAAAAATGATCAACTAAATGAAATCAAATCATTCAAAAAATAAATCATTGAAGATCAACCAAGCCTCCTTTAAGCATACTAGGACAAGAACATTGCACACTTTGCCATTGTCACTTAGACTATCAAGGAAATTAATCTACTCACTTGGAAACCTCCATGATCTCACCATGACATTATTGACAAATCACCAATAGATAAAACTTGGTTATAAAAATTGTGTAGTAAAATCCCCCATGTGGGAAGGTGTGGCAATGTATAAATCTGGATCAGTGTAAATGCCCCCAATGGGTAGATGATATCTAGTTTGGATCATTGTAGTGGACCAGAATCCTATTTGGAATCTACAAGAACTTGCTAATAACAAGTGAATCATATGTGTATTATAAAACCAACTACACTAGGATAGTTGACAATATGAAATATTTGGAAAGTAGTAGAAATATACACAAAACAATGCATATAATTTGTAATGAAATATTATATTTCTTTTGCATTTTTCTTTATAAGCTATGTACAAGCATATAAAAATAAAATTTTTACAAGGAGTAAGAGTTATCGAACTATATATAATTCAATTGAAAATGTAAATTTTATCTTTTTATATGTAAAATTTCCTTAGATGCATAATGTTCCATGGATTTTTTACTACCTTTCCATTGAGTGTATCTAGATGATATACTTTTGGGCTAAGATTTTAGATTATGATGTATGGTTTGAGCTAACTAGGTTTAAATTCTACTTTGTTTTCTTATTTGGTATTAACATTTTTGATATTTTATTTTAATACCATATCATTGATTTCAAATTCTCGCTTATGAACTTTATTATTGTAGGTATGTTAGATTGACTTCTGATAAGCTCTGAGATGCTTTATGTCTTTGGATATGTGTATGATCCAATAATTATTTTTCATGGAGATTTTATTCTCTTTAATGGTCATATATGATGAGTCTTTTTAAAGAGACCCATAAAGATGGGATTTCTAATTCCCAGGGAATAATGGATTGTATGCCATATACAAGTGAAAAATGAGTATCTCCTACTGGTGTACGTATATTAGTGTGGTAATCCCAAAGTGTATATATGAGTTGATTATGTTATTCATCACCAAAATTAGTGACGGTTTTGATAAGAATGTTATTTATCATCTTATCTATTGCCTGTACCTGACTATTACCCTATCAGTAGTATGTTATGGAGAATGTATGTCAAATTATGTATTTGGCATAAAACCTTTTCACTATTTTATTCTTGAAATAAGTTCCATTATCTTTTATAATGGATATTATGAGACCAAAGTAGGATATAATCTTGGTCATGATAAATTGGAAAATATCCTCCCCTTTTGTTGATTGTAGTGGGATTGCTTTTACCCACTTTGTAAAACATTTTATTGTTGTAATAATAAATTTGTGGCTGCTTGTTAATTCTAGGTTGATTTTAATGATGATATTGAATCCCCATAACATGAATGGTGATGGTGATATGATAAATTGAAGTTATTTTTAAGGGACATGGTGTAAATGACCATGTCATTGACATTTGTCACATAATTTTGCATATTTTTGACATTCTTGTTCTATAATTGGCTAGTAATAACCCTGTCTATGTAATTTGTGTGGCATTGCCTTGCCACTCCACACTCATATCATGTATATGTCAAATAAAAAATTTAACTTATTCTATTGTTAACATTTTTATTAAATGTCTATATAAAGACATTTTCAACAAATCACCACCAATGATGACATATCACAGAGAGTTTCATTATAACTTGCACTTTTTGTTCTTTATAAAGGTATCTGATGTGATAGATTTATTCAAAGAATTTTATATATTGGAGAACCATTTATATGGTGTTAAACTAAGTTTGGTGATGATTAATATTAGAGAGATAAGGTCCACATGGGACAGTGATGAAGATTTTAATCATTTAATTCTAAATAGAGCTTGTTATGCATCCATCTTAATGAGATCAATGAGGTAGCACTTACCATTGCATCAGTGTGACAACTATATTTATGTGGTATATTTTCAATAGATAAATGGTCAAATTAAACATTCACACACAAAACCATGTCATTATAAGGAATTAGGTGTTCTTATTTTATTTGGTAAACATATGTGACTTGGTTAACAACCAATTAGGAGTCCCTGTAAGCTCTTATTGATTTTATCTTGAAAGTTTCAACTAATTGAAGGCCTAAAATAAGATATTTATACTTGGTAATATTATTTTTTCATGATCAAATAATTTATTATGTAATAGGTACCATGTGTCCCAGAGGATCAATGAAAACAATTCCAATGCCAACACCATATGCACATTAAGAGTCCCAAAAAAACATTGTCCATATATTGGGAGTAATATTGTATGATATTAAATCATATCTAAAATCATCATTAATAGGATGTGTATCTAGTGATGGGGATACTACGAGTTGGTCTATGATGATTTATCATTTTACATATTTTTATAATATGCTTTTGAGGTCAAATTCAGTGAGTAACATAACCCATTTGGCAATAAGACTTGAGAGATGTGGTTTTGACACGAGTAATTTTAATGGATCTACCTTGGTAATGATCTATGTTTCATTGTTAATCATATAGTGATGAATTTTATATGTAGTGAGTATTAGTTCTAATTAGATCTTTTCTATTGTTGGATAATAATGCTCATAGTCGACTAGTGTGCGACTAATGTAGTAAATAGCTCTTTCTTTATGTTGGTCATCATTCTATGCAAGAAGTAACCCTAGTTCATGATCTATTGTAGAAATGTAAAGTAGGATTACTTTAATATGTATAGATGGAACCAATATGAGGATTTAATAAGTATTTATTAAGTGTATCAAATAACTCTTGACTTGTAATATCCAATTCAAACTGCACATCCTTCTTAAGTAGTTAAGTGAATGGTTGAGTTTTATCTACAAGATATGCCATGAATTAATGAATTGCATAAATTTTCCCCTAAAGGGGATAAAGATATTTAAAATTGGTAGGAGGAGGCATGTCCATAATTTATTTGACCTTATTGGGGACAACTTATATACCACATTGAGATATAATGAATCCCAAAAATTTTCCTAAGGAAACTCTAAAGACATATTTCTTAGGGTTAAGCTAAACATTATATTGTCTTAGTCTTTCATATATTTGTCAAAAATTAATACCA
Organism: Torreya grandis; assembly: GCA_037957365.1. Lineage (NCBI taxonomy): Eukaryota > Viridiplantae > Streptophyta > Pinopsida > Cupressales > Taxaceae > Torreya > Torreya grandis. The sequence continues at coordinate 683,792 of JARHVA010006806.1, read as the reverse complement.
TGATGTTGTCATTGTTTTGACTTATTTGACAAATCATCACTATAATCTTCCATTATTTTATGACTGAGGTCATGAAATATGTGTGTCCTAGTGCATTAGTAAGTTGAACTAATATTTTTTAATCCAAATTTCACTACTATATAAAAAGATGTGCCCCATGGTGTCATAAAAGAAGTATTTTCTTAATTTTCTTAGGTTACTTGATTTGATTATACCTAGAAAAACCATCCATAAATGAGAACATCTCATAGCCATCCATGGATTATACTTTCATATCAATGTTTGACAAAGGGAAATCATCCTTATGACATACCTTGTTGATATTTTTAGAGTCACAACAATAGTGGATTCATTTGTTAGGTTTTATGACTAGAATTATATTTTCAATCCACTATAGATGGGTAATTGGTCAAATGAAATTGACATCTAGTAACCATTGTATTTCATCTTTAACAAGGAGAGATACTTTAAGAATCATTTTGTAAATCTTTCGCTTTACTCATTTGATATCTAGATATAAATTGATTATGTGTATGGTAATTGATGGATCAATACTAGGCATAAAAAAATAAGCCCATGAAAATACTTTCATAAATTTAGTTAAAATTTAATGAATGTATGTGTCTTCTGAATTATGTAATTCATTGACTAAGAGTATGATGCGAGGATAAATTTTAGTTCCATAATTAAATTGGATTGTTTCTTCATTGAGAAATGTAGATTGATATTAAGTATATGGTACTTTGGGGATTGTATCATATGTATTAGGTAACATATGATCCAAATCATCTGAATGCTCACCAAAATATGCCTAAGTGATTGTGGAATAAGGAAACCTATTCTTATGAAAGAAGGAAGGGAGATCCTCATAGGCAACCAAGAATTCTAAGAGAGCTTCATTTTAAAAAACTCATTGAGAATTGGTAAATCTAGTGAAGTAGTATCATTGATGAGGTTAGGGTATATAACTAAAAGTGTATAAACATGATTTACTATATATATTTCTCATAAGATAGGTGGAAAAAATGTGATTTGTTGTCAATTATTTTGAAAATACCTAGAATTGGATGTATTATTTATATAGACAAGTTCTTGCTTGCCTTATTGATCATATGCTTCAACAAGATTTAGAATTATTTGGTCATGTTTGCCAAGTCTTTGACCTATGTAACTCAATATTTTGAAAGTGTCATACAATTAAAGGTGAAGTAAACTTATTTCCATGTGTACTAGAAATAGTTGGTGGAGTTATATGTGTCTTTTGAATTATAGACTATGATTGTGTAGTAGTAAAATCCATGTGTGGAATGTAATTATGTGAAGGCTCAGCATGTTGATAGTAATTAAATGGTTATTTATCCATTGGGAATGTGTATATATGACCTCTATAGTTTAATTTTCAACATGCATATAATGTTGATGGAATTACATGTAGAACATAGATTCATGGTCTACCAAGTAAGAGATTGTAATTGAGATCACTTGGCATGACTTGGCATGTTGTAATTAGTGCATAGGATCTAAGGGTAAGGTTCAATGTGATTTGACCCAAAAAAAATTGTGAAATATTATCAAACCCTCAGATGTTCATGTTGGAAAGATCCAAATCTATAGCATGGATGTTAAAAACGATGTAGGAAAGAAATATTGTAGATGTTTAACCATAATCTATTGTCAACTAGAACTCATTTTACACCTACCTCATTAATTTTTGAAGTGATATAGAGATTTAGGTGTATATGAATGATAGGATGTGGTGGAAAATCCTCTATCTCAAAATAAATGTGTCATTATGTCTATTTCATAGTATTGATAATAGAAGCCACATAGGCAAGCTCAGATGCTCGTGGTACTTGAGTATCTCGAAGTGCCGCATACAAAATATATTTATATGTTTCAAAGTGTTGTAACATATCTAAAATGGATATCATACATGAATAATCATTGCTTTAATACATAAATCAATAATCATAGTTGTGGAAAACTAGCCAAACTTTAGGATCACATGTAGACATCATTACCTAGACCTTAGGGTATACAAAGAGCAAAGAGATAAAAGTAAATTTGGGATGTGAGTTATATGTTTATGATCAAGAATAATTATGGATAATAGATACCAATGATTCCCTTATATGTATAGGAATGATGATGTAGAAGGAGTGAACTAGAGAAAAAATATATCTACGGGGTTTGAATGTTTTGAGGAACATAACTAATATTTTATTTACCAAGTTATCTATGTGTGAAGAGAATATTATCTTAAATTTATTTCATGTAAAATTAAGATAACGTGATATGAAAATAATGCAACATAAAATATATTTTAGTTGATTTGAAACATAATATATTCATATGTCTATGTGATAAAATAATAGTGTCTTATATATTTTGCACAGAGAATAAAGATAACATGCTATGGAAAGAATGAAACATGAAATATATTTTAGTTGATTTGAAACATCATGTATGCATATGTCTACATCTTTTCCTAGTTTATTTTGAATTAAAAGGAATAATAATGTAAAGGAAAGTAAGAGACTTTGAAAAAAAAAGTAATTTATTTCTTGTGTCATTATAATCATGATGAGATGGGCTAGATTATGCATAAAAAATTAGAAAAAAAAAAAAGAAAAATTTTAACCCATGTGTTTTCTAGGGTTAGGGTTTTTGGAAGCAAAGTGTTATTTTTAACAATTAAATTAGATGTAAAATAATTTAAACCCTACTATGAAATCAATTTTATTTAATTAGGTTATTTAAATAAAATTAGAAAATCAAAAGTATGCATCCCTGAATTTGTTGCACAAAATAGGAATTAATGCAATATAGGGTTTTAAGCAATGCTCAAATTAATTTAGGCTCACCAAATGATTTAACCTTTTAGGGTTTTACGAGTGTAATTACCTATATTTGGTTAAAGTAATGACATGTCTAAATTAGTTAAGTAAATTATAGTAATTAACCTACTATTTTTTAAATGAATTTGACCTTGATTGACTTTATAATAATAATAATAATAATAATAATAATAATAATAATAATAATAATAATAATAATAATAATAATAATAATAATAATAGATAAATATAGACTTAGCTAAAAATAGGCTATCACAAATTATCTAGGTTAAAAAATATGAGATCTAAGTAGTTCCGAGTGTCATAAGTAAGATTCTGATATTCATCTATTCACTAGACAGTAGTACCCAGTTTGGATAGTACCACCATCTATGTGTAGTGTCCAAGATGTGGTTATAATGTCCTATTTGTGGAAATTTTCCTATTTTTGGAGAGTACCCACGTTTGTGTCTATATGTTCTACTCCTCTAAAAATAAAGCCTATAGCTATGTATTGTAGCTAGAAAGCTTGATTTTTTGTGCAAAACCAAGTTCTATTTGTAGGTATGATATGATCAAGATTTGAATGTGTTATTAAGATGGACTAGACATCCTAAACACCCCATTATGTAGAGAGTTTCCTACATACCAATACTCCAAAGAGGGATCAAGTTTGATGTAGTTCTCCCACCTAGTGCTTTATGTATGTGAAAGTGAATCCTAGAATGAGAGTGGCCTTGGATGCCTTGAGTGTACTTGAGTCCTAGAATTCTTAAAAACTAGACTTAAGGTTATTATACATGGTAGTATGCAGAAATTAGGGTAGAATAGGGATAACATACCTTGATTTCACACAACTTTACCTTAGGTTTTGAATAGATTTTGCATATATTTTCCATCTAGTGAATAACGGTGAATTAGGCTTGTATTTATAGGGTTATGTTGTTTATACAAATAATAAAATGATCTTAGACCAACCTTAAGATAGACACACATATGAAAATGTGTCTATTTAGAAGAGTTAGGGCTAAGCACAATAACACCTAGTTGGGGACACTAGTACCATGTGGCTTTAGTGTCCCAAATGTGGTACTAATGTCCTTTTGGTAGACTTCTAGGAAATTTATATTGGGGTCAGAGGTGATAGTTTAGGTATTATGACTTGACTGAAAGTAAGTGAACAAAGTCTATTGAATGGCTAGAAAAATAAGTCTAATGATCTAGAATAGGTCTATGGCAAGCCTAGGGATAGGGTAACTTGAGTAACACTCTTAGCATCCAATTACCAATTCTAGGTGATTACATAATGCAAATAGACTTCTCATCTTCATTAAAATCCAAGGTGAAAATTGTATTACCATTATAGTGGCATGATATTCTATATATTTTCATCCAATTCACATTTTTTCTCTATCGTACCACATTTTTAAAATAATTTTCTATTAAAGGGTATGTAATTTTTATAATATTTTAATGTTTCTACATAAGAGTATTGATGTAGGTCATGGATTGGGTTCCCAATGAAGAGGATCCAAATCACGTAGTGAGTGGTTATCTCGTGCTTGTATCTAACTCGTACATTTTATGACCACAACAACAAAAAACTTAAAAAATATTAATATATTTTTTAGATCATAATTACATGTGGAATGAAATACAATGAAGAAATCTCACTCTTCCCACACCTCTTGGGTGTCTAGTAATTCTCCCTCAAGAGTTCTCTCTCTCAATCAATTACAATCACAACTCAATAATTGAGTTGTTCCCTCCACCAGTCAGTGACAATCAACCCAATGGTTGTTGTTGCCTACTTCCAGTCCACCAGTGATAATAAACTCAATGGTTTTTTTGCCTACCTTACACACACAAGCATATCTTCTTGATCTTACACCTTGCAGATCTAATTGACCTTGCTTACCATGTAGATCTACCTGATCTTGCTACCTGTAGATCAACTGATCTTACACTTTGAAGGATCTCATCCTTGTCTTTGATTACAATACAACCCCATGCATCTCTTAAATAGATCCCAAACCAAACAATAATTAGAAACACAGACTCAAGACTAAAATTAGTCTTTACATGCAAACTGACCATTCTCCTAAAATTAGCAATTCTAATTCTAGAAATTCCACCTAGAAATGCACAGGTGATCGATGTCAGTTCCTGTCTGACTGATGCCGACCAACCACTAACTGATGCCAGTTACTATGTAGCTAAAGATAATCAATGTCAATTGGCCTGATCGATGTTGGTTGCTATGTGACTCAACAACCTCCACATTTGCACACCTGTGAAGCTTTTAGCTCCACAACTTAACAATCTCCCACTTGGAGATAAATAGTTGCACCTGTACCTATAATTGTACATCCTCTAATTTGTTTCTGGCTTGTATCCCTCTTCAAGTTCAATCTTGAAGACCAACAAAATTTGAATGAAGATTCAACTTCTCCTTTGTTCCCATCTCTATTAACATATATGTAGGGTTCTTATCCTTGCTAGCTACCTTGACTGCAACAACCTTCTGCAACTTTGATATCTAGCTAACCACCATTCCACCAACAGTGAACACATATCCTGTGGTGCTTTTCCTACCATCCAAGTCACCTGCCATATCTGAATCTACATACCCATGTAGAGAAATGCTTGACCCTAATAGCATAAATACCTACTATCAGTCCCTCTCAGATACTTGAGAATCCACTGAACTACTTTCCAGTGCTCCTTTCTTGGATTGGCCATAAACTTGCTGACAACTCCCATTACTTGAGCAATATCAGGTCTAGTACATACCATGTACCCAACCTCATCATGTGATTTAGGACATTGTTCATATCTCAACTTGAACTATCCAACCATAGGTGTGCTTACCAGTTTTGCATCCTGCATATCAAACCTCTCCACTACCTTATTCACATAATCCTCTTGAGACAAAATCAACCTATGATTTTTTGTCTCTAGAAATACTCATGCCAAGGATTTTCTTTGCTGCTCCTAAATCCTTCCTGGCACATGTCTAAGCTACTTTTACCTTTAGCTCATCAATTCCCTGCATGTGTGACCCTGCAATAAGCATAAGATTAAGAGAGCCTTAATTTCATTCTAACAGTGACTGATCTTGGTCATCTCTAGCTAACCTCAATCTTTGGCTGACCTAAGTTGAAGTTGGTTATGATATTTTTTATGTTGGTGTTGATGGGTTGGTGGTTAGGTATGACGATTGTTAAATGGTCATTGATAGGTTTTTGGTTGGTTGTAGTTGATATATGCCATGTTTTTGTCAAGCTACTTTAGGAAAATCTCAATATTACAATTAGATTAGTCCTCAGATGGTCATATAAGGCAATCTTCTTTGGTCACATCTATCTCTTTTTCCCCTACTTCCATAGTCTATAATTTTTGATAGAGTTCCTCCTCAGTTCCAACCACTACTTATGTTCCCTTATAATTAACCTTGACACCACTTTTTTTAGGTTACTAAACTGGTCAAAGATTGTTCTTCCAACTAGTTAATTACTAGATAATCAACAACTAATGAGTTATCTACCTAGGTGCATAAGTTTATTAGGTTGGTGTGGATTTACAAGAAAACTAGACTCCAAAAATATTAACCAACTAATTTTCTTGATTTTATTTATGGATTCCTACTTCTATGTTAACATATTTTGTTTAAAAAAATTGATGATCATGTATATCTATACAAGTGATGTGAAATTAAGTTTAAACATGTTGAATTTATGTTTGATTATACCCTATTATATTCTACACATTTTTTCATCACTCACTCATGCCCTTCATGTGAAAAGGTTTTGGTGTCATGCTATGGGAATAATCTCTTACACACCAGAGATATGTACAAATACACATGGTTACATAGACAAATCCCTTATCAAAAACTTTGTGCACATTAAACTACTTATCTATACACATAGGATTTTATTTGAAAAAGTGAACTTAGTTTTCCTAAATGATGTAATGTTAATTTGTACCTATGTTTATCCTACATCAGACACCCCAAGCAACTGAAATGTGAGCTTAGGCTCAAAAAATTTAAGTTCATGAGATCATAATTATATTGATTAATCTCTACATAGTCCAACTATGATGAATATTATGCTATGAAGTTCTTCCATTTTACCAAATACTTACTATATTACTTTCTACATGTTTTTCTTACTACTTTAGAGTCTAAAATGTCCTATATCTTTTTTTTTCATTTTCTAGTGATTGTGCCTTCTAGTGATGGATTTGTGTCTCCACATCTTATTCCTTATCTTCTCTTTTAGCCCAATGGAAGTCATAAAAATATGATATATTTAATATGGATGATATTTTCACCCATTTTATCAACTCAATTTCATATGCATTAATTCAAATCTTGTGCAACACTTTACATGGTCCTATATTTTTTAGTTTCAATTTGTTGTAGGATCATTGTTGAAATATTCCCCTGAACATATGTGCTAACACAATGTTTCCTACTTGAAATCATTACTCCTATGCCTCTCATTTATATATTTATTATAACTCAAGATATTTTTTTCAATATTATTTTTCACCTCTTCATGTAATCTATGCTTATACTATACGTAGTCATCTGCCTCTACACTTATTCCATGCATCTCAACTAACTTATATAATTCATGAAATCCTCTTGGAATAATTACAAAATTAATATGGAAAGGTATTTTTTTGTCTCATATTCATATTTTTTAATGTAAATTCAACTTGCACCATTACCATGTCCTAATACACTTACTTATCTCTAACTAGACATCTTAAGATATATCCAAACAATTTATTAATAACTTTAATATTTTCATTGGTTTCTAGATGGTACATGAAAATTTAGTTCATATTTCTCTAAATGTTTTCCACAATATGCACCAAAAATGGCCAACAAATGTAGTATCCCTATCTGACACTATATTGTGTGGTAGTCCATGTAGTCTCAATGCCTCCTACAAGAATAAGTTGGCAATGTTTCTAAAATAATTAGTCTTCTAGTAGGGGAAAATGTGTTATCTTAGAAAATAGATCCACCACAACAAAATATAGTCACTGCCTCTATGCATTATTTGTAGTCTAAGAATAAAAGATATGCTTATGTCCTACCATGGTCTCTTTATTAAAGTCAAAATTTTGTATAAACATGTGTTCTTACCTATTCCTTTTTAAAAAATGGTAAACTTGATACTTTTGAACATATCTATGCATATTTTTACCTATATTTGTCTAGTAATAGTTCTCACCCAACAACATTAGTGACTAATTACCATTGAAATATCCTAAAATATGAAATTATCTTGGTCATACTAGTGATTTAATCATTTAGAGTCTCACGAGTGTAAACCTTAGTTACTTCCAATTGAACATGTAAGCACCTACGTTGAAGAGGTTTTGAAAAGTTGTAGGCTAAATGTATGCATTAGTAACAATAGTAGAGGTTGCCTCACCTTTTGGAGGGGTGATATCATGGATCTGGTTAGAGGGAGAGTAACTATCACCCTCTTGATAGAGAAGAGGAGAAGGGATTTCTTTCCTCGACATAAGATATGAAATTGAAACAAGAGTAGCCAAAAAGACATATACATCTAGGTATAAACTATGCATATAGGCTAAAATTAATGTAGGTGGAGTTATAAATTGTATAGCAATATGATTATAAATAACATTCCACATGAAATATAGCAAACAAGGAATAGAAAGCATGAATTTGTGTATGTACGCATAAGAAACTATGACATGTGATATGACATTTATAATGTGTTTAGCATGATAAAATTGTATATTTTCCCCTATGAGAGATAGATAATATGCAAAAGAAATATTGAAATCTTGTGCAAGTTTAGCAATGAATTTTTTAATATCATCTCTTATTATGAAACATAAGCATGAAATACAAAGGATGAATCTTTGTACTAACATATGATATACTTCATCATTCATGTACATGATAGGGCCCATTATGGTTTCCTTGTTATTTGTAAGAAATTTAAGAAAAATTTGTAAATAAATGAGCATCATTTTTGCAATTTGACTATGGATTTAAGGTGATACCTCAAGGAGCCAAATAGGATCTATTATATGCAACTATGGATTTTTCATAAATATTTGAGCAAAATACTATGAATTTTTGTAATTTAGATTGAATTTATGAGGTAAGTGTGCAAGATAAAATTCAAAAAATTATGAAAACTTAAATTCTTGAATGGGACCTAGTAGATACAACTAGGGTTTTGAGACATTATTTTTTTGTAATTTACTATGAATTTTCAAACATGAAGTGATTTTTTGATTTTAATATTCTTTCAAAATTTGCAAAAAATAAGTGGAATATTACTTAAAAATTATTGGGATTTAGTTGATGCAACTAGGGATTTGAAATCTTTTTTTTCAAAATTAATGTAATAATTTAAAAAATTTGTTATAAATTTATAGAACTGAGTTTGAAAAATTTAGGAAAAATCTGAAAATATTTCTAAAATTAGAAATATATTTTTCCTAGTGGTTTGAAAGTGTTTGTATGCAAATAGGAGCTAGTATGTGCAAACTAGGGTTTAAGTGAATTACTGAAAATATTTCAATTAATTTTTAGTTTTTTATTTTTAAATTTAGGAAAATATTTCAAAAACTTATAAGTAATTATCCCTAGGGTTTCTAAGGTTTTTGTGCAAAAATTTGAAGTCAGGTTCACCAAATGTTTTACTAAATTTGGGAAACTATAGGTTTAATTTCTTAAATAACAAAGGGGTCTAGATTAAGTGAAAAATCAGTAAATAAATGTGTCTTAATTAACCTATTGATTTATTGAATCTGGAAGTGCTTAATTTATTTCTAAAAATAGCAAACAAGGGGATAGAGAATAAAACTTAGCTGATTATGGGCTGAGATGGAGGAGACAAAGGCTACAAATTGTTGATCTAGCTGGGCAGACTATCAAAAACAAGATCTAGAAGTCTATTCTCTACCTAGATAGGAGCACCAAAAATGGGACACCTAAAGTTCCAGTGTTGTAGTCCAATTTTTGATAATGTAGTCATTAGTGTCTAAGCTTTCTGAGCTTTCTAGGTTTTAGTCATCTGCTCTGAGAGACCCTATGCTTGAAATATTGAATCTTGGTTATTTACAAAGCTCCATGTGTAATTGATTTAGTCTTTAAGGATCTTAGTTCTTCTTCATGATTGATAGGTAATCTCAACTCCAATTATAAAAGGGGTTAGTGTGTAATATGCACTGAATGTGTGATCACACCCTGTGTGTGGGTATGTTGTTTGCATACCAATACTCTAAAGAGGGATCAAGGCCAATGTAGTTCTCCCAATTTGAATGTTTATTTTTTAATCTTGTGTATGCAATGCATGTGTATGAAAATTTGGGAAATCTTGAGATGACTCATGACTGGTGTGGAAGTGTAGATAGGCTATAAATAATAGTGGTTGGTTGTATGTAGATAATATCAATATTTTCTTGAGTGTGTTTTAGTATATTTCTAGCTTGTGCCATTTGAATAATTTTCAACTCTTATAAATGACCCTTGAATGGTATTTTATATGGAAACTAGTGATCTTGGGTTAGATGAACTTGCATTAGGCTGACAAAGGAAAGATAAGGATTTAAGAAAATCTGATCATTTGAGGTTATTGTGTACTTGGATAATAACACTAGAAAGTGGACACATTGGGTCCCAACGTTGTAGTCAAACCTATGGCACTATTGTCTAGGGGGGAAGGGACACTAAATATCTATTCCTAGGAGAGGAGTCTAGGATAATATATTGTGAATCTAATAGGCTTTAAATGACTAATAAATAGTGAAAATATGCCTAAGTGGATTGTGTAAGCGAGTAGGAGAGACCTATGGTCTAGGTGTCATAAGTCATGCTCAAGTTGTACAATTTTCATTTTAATATGACTACATTTCCCCCCTTCCTTATTCTTAGTATGCATCAAAGTGACATACTAGGACAAAAGAAAAAAGAGAAGCATACCTAAACTAACCTATGTTGAGGTGTAGAGCTAAAAGCTTCACCAATGAGCGGATGCTAAAGTTGCTGGATTTACACAGTCACTGACGATGGTAAGGAATCGACCAGTAGCTACCCACATCGGTTATAATCGGCTGACGTCGGTCATGTGCAAGTAAATAGGGACTGATGTCGGTCACCTGTGCATCTAGAAAGTCTATTTTCATGGATGAACGGATTGTTTGCATGATAAGTTTAGCTGTTAGTTGTAACTCTGCATTTCTATTTTTGGCAGGACTATTTTAAGCCTTTGATTAGGAGGTGTATCTAATGGTTGTGAATGCATTGCTCATGATCCCTAATCTTATATAATAGGGATAGATCTTCATAGCTTATTGTATAAGTAGAATACATTTATTGTATATGTGTATCAATCTAGGTTGTTGGAATTGATTGTAATTGAGAGAGAGAACTCTTGAGGGAAAGAGATCTGTACATTTGAGAGGTGTGAGAAGAAAGTGTGATTTTCTTCATTGTATTTCCTTCTGGAAGAGTTTAATACAAGTTTTCAGGGTGGTTTCTTGTATCTCTTATTCTTTGCTATTTCTGATTCTAGTTGCTTTCAATTTTGGTTTAATTCTGTGTTTAATTGCTTACACATAGTAATCAAGTTTGTTGGTTGATCCCCAACAAGTGGTATCAGAGCTCAGGTTGACTAATAGGTGTTTTAGATCTAGTTAGTGTTTGTTGATTACAGGTCACTCACAGGGGTTTCTGTTTAAGTGGGAGAAGCAATGGCAGAAGAAAGTAAACTGAGAATGGAGAAGTTTAATGGCAAGAATTACCAATTATGGAGAATGTAGATAGAAGATTATCTGTATCAGAAAGATCTATATTTACCATTGGGTGGGGTTGACAGAAAGCCCACAGATATGGAAGATGAAGAATGAGAAGTTATTGATAGAAAGGCTCTTGGATCTATAAGATTGAGTCTGGCATCTACTGTGATTTCTGACTTATCATAAGCAAAGTCAATAGTAGCAAATTTATATGAAAAACCCTCAGCTTCAAATAAGGTATATCTTATGAAGCAGTTATTTAATTTGTAAATGCAGGAAGGTGGATCTGTATCTAATCATCTAAATGATTTACATGGAATTGTAAATTAATTAAATTCAGTCAAAATAGTTTTTGATGATGAAATTAAAGCTCTATTAATCTTATGCTCTTTACCTAAAAGCTGGCATAGCTTGGTAATGGTAGTTAGTAATACTGCATCTGATTCAAATATTTTAAAAGTAGATGATGTTGTTAGTGTAATCTTGAATGAAGAAATTCACAGGAAAAGCATAGAGGAAACATTAGGGAATGATTTAAGTTTTGAAAGCAGGGGAAGGTAAAAAGAGAAGGGCAAGCATTAGAGATCTAGGTCTAAGTCAAAGATGAGATGTAGATCCAAATCCAAAAATGGAAGAAAGATACAATGCTGGAATTGTGGAAAGATAGGGCATATAAGCAAAGATTGCCGGTCAAAACCTAAAGAAGACAATCAGCATGAAGCTAAAGAAGAAGCAAAAGTTGCAGGTATTGTTGCACAAGATGCTCTTATATTCTCTTTGCATAATAATATAGAATCTTGGGTTTTAGATTCTCGTGCCTCTTTCCATGCAACCCCAAATAGAGAATATTTCAGTGACTATGTCCATGGAGATTTTGGAATAGTTTATTTAGGGGATGATGAGCCTTGTAAAATTATTGGCAAAGAAAAAGTGTAGCTGAAAATGCAAAATGGAAACACATGGGTGTTGAGAGATGTCATGCATGTTCCCATCCTAAAGAGGAATCTAATTTTTGTAGGAAAGTTAAGGGATGAGGGTTACACAGTAACTCTCACAGCTGAATCTTGGAAGGTTACCAAGGGTGCACTTGTATTGGCCAGAGGTAAGAGAGTAGGTACTCTCTATTTATGTAATTGTATTACTGATAATTCTCCTTTTGTATTATCTACTTCAGATGTAGATGCAAAGTTGTGGCACTAAAGGCTTGGCCACATGAGTGAGAAGGGAATGACTATTCTTAAGTCAAAAGGTAAGCTTTCAGATTTGAAAAGCATAGATCTAGATTTCTGTGAGCACTATATTTTTGAGAAATAGAAGAGAGTGAGTTTTCTCAAGACTGGGTCAACAAAGAAGAAGCACAAGTTGGAGGTTGTTCACACAGACGTGTGGGAACCAGCTCAGGTTGCTTTTATTAGAGGATCATAGTATTTTGTTTCTTTCATTGATGATGCTACAAAAAAGGTATGGGTTTATTGCATAAGGAAGAAATCTAATGTTTTTGACACTTTTAAGATGTGGAAAGCTTTAGTTGAGAATGAAACAGGTAGGAGATTAAAGTGCCTTAGATCTGACAATGGTGGTGAGTTCTACATCTACAAGTTCAACTGGTATTGTTATATAAATGGAATATGTAGGCAAAGGATGGTTCCAAGGACACCTCAGCAAAATGGAGTTGCTAAAAGGATGAACAGAACAATAATGGAGTGTGCACAGTGTATGAGGTTGCATGTTGGTTTGCCCTTACAATTTTGAGTAGAAGCTGTAGATACTATAGTTTACCTGATTAACAGAGGAACCTCTACTGTTCTGGATGGTGGAATTCTAGAAGAGGGTTGGATAGGTAAAAAAGTAGATCTCTCATTTCTCAGAGTTTTTGGTTCTGAAGCTTTTGTTCATGTTGATAAGGAAAATAGATAGAAGCTAGATGATAAGTCTATGAGGTGCACATTTATTGGTTATGGCTCTGATGATTTCAAATTCATGTTTTGGAATCTAGGAACTAACAAAATAATTAAGAGCTGTGATGTTGTTCTCAATGAAAAAGTGATATACAGTGATCAACTTAAGAAGCTGAATCAATCTGAGCAGAGTAATGTTGAATTAGATGAGGTGATGGTCCAAAATGAGCTCATGGAAAAGAATAATCATAGACAAGAAAACACAGAGACTGACGCCAATCAAGTAGGAATCGACATCGGCAATATAGAAACCGATGTCGATCAGACAGTGACCAATGTCCGTCAGAAAGGAACCAACGTCGATCATGTGAAACTAACGTCGGTCAGTTACAGGCCTAGAGGTGACTGAGGATGGTCACTGTCAGAGAATTTGGGTGGACATCATGTTGTAAATGAGTCTTAGATGCCCATTAGGAGGTCAGAAAGGGTAAGTAAACCTCCAATTTGATATTCCCCTTCATTATTTTATTTATTGCTTACTTATGGTGGAGAACCAGAGAGTTTTGATGAAGCAATATAGGTGAAATCCAAGAATCAATGGGAGCTTGGCATGAGTGAGGAGATTGATTCCTTGAAAGAGAACCAAACGTGGGATTTGGTTGAGTTGCCAGCAGGTAAGAGGACACTAAAAAATAGATGGATCTATAGGTTAAAGGAAGGTGAGAATGGATAGATGAGATATAAGGCCAGGTTGGTAGTGAAAGGATTTGCACAAAAACCAGGTATTGATTTTGATGAGATTTTTTCTCCTGTAGTTAAAATGACTTCTATACAGACTGTATTGTCTTTGGTTGTTATTGAGGATTTGCATCTTGAGCAGCTTGATGTTAAGACAAGGTTTCTTCATGGAGATTTAGATGAAGAAATATATATGGATCAGTCAAAAGGATTTGAGGTCAAAGGTAAGGAGAAACTTGTGTGCAGATTTAAGAAAAGCTTGTATGGTCTCAAGTAAGCTCCTAGATAGTGGTATTTGAAATTTGATAGGTTTATGACTGAGCATGGTTTCAGTAGATTTCAATCTAACCATTGTGTGTATTTTAAGAGATTGGATAATGGTAGATATATTATCTTGTTGTTATATGTAGATGATATGCTGGTTGCAGGATCACACATGCAGGATATCTCTGAGCTTAAGGTGAAATTAGTTCACACATTTGCCATGAAGGATTTGGGAGCAACAAAGAAAATCCTTGGCATGAGTATTAAGAGAGACAGGAAAAATCACAGGTTGATTTTGTCTCAAGAGGATTATGTGAACAAGGTGTTGAAATGGTTTAATATGCAGGATGCAAAACTGGTAAGTACACCTATGGCTGGACACTTCAAGTTGAGTAAAGAATAGTGTCCTAATTCACATGATGAGGTAGAGTACATGAGTAGAGTTCCATATGCTTCCATAGTTGGGAGCTTAATGTATGCAATGGTATGCACTAGATCAGATATCACCCAAGTAGTGGGAGTTATTAGTAAGTATATGGCCAATCCAGGGAAGGAGCACTGGAAAGCAGTTCAATGGATTCTTAGATATCTGAGAGGGACCAGTAGTAGGCATTTGTGCTATGGTGGGTCAAACACTTCTCTACATGGTTATGTAGATTCATATATGGTAGGTGACTTAGATGGTAGGAGAAGCACCACAGGATATGTTTTCACTATTGTTGGAATGGCGGTTAACTGGATTTCAAAGTTGCAAAAGGTTGTTGCCTTGTCTAATACAAAGGCAAAATACATTATAGTCACAGAGGCTAGCAAAGAGATGATATGGATGACACGGTTCATGGAAGAGCTAGGAAAGGAGCAAGAGAGTTGCATATTATACAGTGATAGTCAGAGTGCAATTCATTTGGCAAAGAATTCAGCCTTTCATTCAAGAACCAAACATATACAGCTTAGGTACCACTTCATTAGATAGGTATTGGAGGATGGTGAGTTTAAGTTGGAAAAGATCCATACAGATAAGAACCCTGATGATATGTTAACAAAGCCGATAACAAAGGAGAAGTTGAATCTTCATTCAACTTTTGTTGGTCTTCAAGATTGAGTTTGAAGATGGAGAAGCTAGAAGATGTTGCTGTACAGGTACTGGTGCAGCTGTTTATCTCCAAGTGGGAGATTGTTGAGGTGTGGAGCTAAAAGCTTCACCAATGAGTGAATGCTAAAGTTGCTGGATTTACACAATCACTGATGATGGCAAGGAGTTAACCAATAGCTACCGACATCGGTTATAATCAGCTGACATCGGTCATGTGCAGGCAAATAGGGACTGACGTCAGTCACTTGTGTGTCCAGAAAGTCTATTTTTGTGGATGAAGAGATTGTTTGCATGATAAGTTTAGCTATTAGTTGTAAGTCCACAATTCTATTTTTGGTAGGACTATTTTAAGCATTTGATTAGGAGGTGTATCTAATGGTTGTGAATGCATTTCTCATGATCCCTAATCTTATATAATAGGGATAGATCTTCATAGCTTATTGTAGAAGTAGAATACATTTATTGTATATGTGTATCAATATAGCTTGTTGGAATTGATTGTAACTGAGAGAGAGAACTCTTGAGGGAAAGAGATTTGTACATCTGAGAGGTGTGAGAAGAAAGTGTGATTTTATTCATTGTATTTCCTTCTGGAAGAGTTTAATACAAGTTTTCAAGGTGGTTTCTTATATCTCTTATTCCTTGCTATTTCTGATTCTAGTTGCTTTCAATTTTGGCTTAATTTCGTGTTTAACTGCTTACACATAGTAATCAAGTTTGTGGTTGATCCCCAACAACCTATGAGGCTAAGCCCAAGAAGCTATGTGATACTAGGTTGTGCATAGTGAGAGCACATTGTACTATGTAAGTAAAGTAAAAGGAAAGCAAAAGTAGATCAGTTCTTACTAGATATGTTATATCTAAAATAAGAATGTATAAAGCTAGGTAAAGAGAGAGGAAGGAAGATAAATGAATGAATACACCTTACCGTATACACAAACCAATACAAAACCTATTATGCTAATGGGTTATGATGGGTAATGCTAGAAGTATATTGAACCAAGAGTTATATCAATGAATGAGCTAAGTGTTCAATCCCCTAGAAGTTAGATCATGAATGAAAAGGTATGCCCTTTGTCTCCATTGTTTCCAACTATGTGAAATTAATGAATCATGCATGTGTTAATAAAAATCTGAACCATGTGTCCAATCCCTCTAGATAGGTGGCTCAAGAATACAAAGGTTAGCTAGACCTTTGGCTCCATCATTTCCCCATGATGTGAAGCTGAATGAAAAAATACTAGTAGAGATGAATGTCATATGAGATGGCTCATGGAGCCCCTAAATGTGTTATGATTTGATAATGTTGGCATAGATAGCCAAATGTAAACTAGAAAATAGGCCATGATGGCCACTTCAAAAGATGGAGATTGAACTTGTATAGTATCCCCTCCTAAAACTAGAATCATGGCTTAAGAAGCCACTTAAGAACTCGATTACATGGGAAGCAAACTTATTTTAAATTTTACTTGAATGTGATGCCAACCACATGCAGATGGAGTAAGGAACACAACTATTGGGAATGTATAATAAAATGCAATAAACTTGGAAATAGAGAAGGCCCATGTGCCGCACACATTGCCCCCAATAACTAGTATCTAAAACATAGATTATGAACTAAAAGTTGTATCAACTACCATGTATAAAATAAAAATGGAAACCCTTATGCCATGCATGATGCCCCTATATCTAGATTATCTAAGCTAAATAAGTGTTAAAAACTATTTATTTTTGTACTAAACTATACTGGTAAAACTATGACGGAACTCACCTCTCTGCCTGATTCTAGAAAATCTGAATATTCTACTATTTGGACAAAAGAACCAAAAATTGGACACTTTGGGGTCTAGCACTATAGTCCTATTTTTGGTGTTATTGTCTAGAGCCAAAATTGATGATTGATCTAGATTCTCTACTGTCTTCCTGGTCTAGTTTACTTATACTCATTTCTAGATTTTTTACTATACTATTCTAAAACTAATTTTTCAACTGTTAGGAGTTTTGATCTCTATGACAAAACCCTTATTTTTTATCCCCTCTTTTGATGGTAGGAATGAAGACCCTATAATGAATACCCTTAGAAGAAGAAGTGATACAAGTGTGTTAAGCTATGAAAACATTTGATATAGCATTGATATAGATTATTTGAAGAAATAGCAAAAGTTATAGAGAGAGAGATTGTTAGATACATAGGGGTATGCCTAGATAGATATAACAATGCAATAGCATATGCATAAGATTATATTAGAATTTGAAATGTTAGTTGTTAGTTATTAGTGGCATGGAGGGATGGAGCATGATGTCCATCATGGAATCCGAGAAGCAAGGTAAATACATGATTGTAATAATGGCATTTCACACAAAGATAAACAATCAAGTAAGAAGCAAGAAACACAAAAGGGTGGCCAAAGGGCCAAATAAACACACAAGGAATACAAGGCATTTTCAAATGTTGTATACACACATAATGTTAACAATCAAATATTGGTACAAGGGCCACAAGCACATGAAAGGAACACACATATAGACAAGAACAAAGGATATTGACAAATGTCCTAAAATGCAAGCAAGAAGCAAATAGGAACTAGAAAATTCAAACACATCTAGCTAATCAAAATGAAGAGTGGAAGCACGAAAAGTAATAGAAATATAAACATGCATCTAACTATGGAAAGCAAGAAGCAAGAGTATAAAAGATAATTAATACAAGACTAATGTATATATTATGAAATATAAAAGTGTGGTATATGTTAATGGATGTCAATGTGATATCTGTGTAAGGAAAATACTACAACAAGATGTCTATAGTTTATAGTGTAAGAATGACATAACTTGGATGGTGTAGTCATGTAGAGTATGACCCCAGTTGGTAGATGTAACAATATGTAGCTAAAATGTATAAGTAAGATCCCCCCTCAATGGGTGGAGTGAAGCAATCAAGGATCTAGATGCACTACACACACCAAAATAAGATCAAGTGAAGCTTGGTAATATATATAAATCAATGAAAAATAGAATAGAATAGTGTAATGTAAGTCTATAATAATGGTTAACAATGTACAAGATAGATGATGCATATAATTGACATGGTTTTATATTTTTAAAATATTATATTGTTTTTATATTTTGAAATATTTGAGCTATGTATAATCAATCAGAGGAAAATATGTATAATCAAAGTAAGAAGGAGTTTATTTAAATATGAAATCTATGTAGGTGCATGATATTCATTGGGTTCTTGAGTTTCTTTCCTTATAGTGAAGTTAGATGATACACTTTTGGAATAAGCTTTTTAGTAATGATGTATGGCTCGAGCCAGTTAGGTTTGAATTTTCCTTTTGTTTCTTCTTTAGCATTAATATTGTGTAGGTTCTATTTTAAGACAAGATCATTAACATCAAACTCTCTGGTATGGAATCATATGTTTTAAGAACATTGTATACATTTTTAGTAGACTCTGATATGTTCTACTGCTTCAATAGAATTATTATCTAGCTATTTACGTTGATGTAAAAAAAAATCATTATATTGATTATCAGTGATAATGCCCTTGAGAGAGATATGAATGGATGGGATTTAAAATTATAATGTTATAACTATGTTGGTTCCATAGATGAGTGAAAAAGGAGTGGCTCCTATGGGCATGTGAATTCTTGTGTGACAAGCCCCTAGTGTAAAGACAAGTTGGTTGTGTCAATCATCACTATTTTTTTCTTAGTTTTTCTTAGAATGTTATTGATGGTTTTGTTAGTAGCTTCTGCTTGACCGTTGCCTTATAGATAGTAGGGGGTGGAAAATGTTTGTTTGATTTTATATTTTAGGCAAAATTTCTTGACAATTTTATTTTCAAAAGATGTTTTGTTATAAAAAATGATTGCTGCAGGTAATCTAAAGTGTGAAATAATATGCATCATGAGAAAACTACAAATATCTTCACCTATGGTGGTTTAGAGTGGAATAAATTCTACCCATTTGGTGAAATATTCTATGGCTATGAAAATGAACTTATGTCCATTGACTGATTCTAGGTTTATTTTACCAATAAGATCAAATCCCATAACATAAATGGTGAAGGAGAAGTAATTGGGTGTAGTTGTTGTGATGGTGTGTGTTATAGGTTACTATGCCATTACCATTTTTCATAGAGTTTTGCATATTGTAAAAATTCTTCTTCCATAGTAGGCCAATCGTATCCTTGTCAAAGTAATTTGTGTGACATGGCTTTTCGACTAAAATGACCACCACATTCACTATCATATATTTGTGAAAGAGTAACCTTAATTTCTTATATATTTAAGCATAAAATTAAATGTCCATCAAAAGATAATTTAAAAATATCACCACCAATGATTACATATCAAAGTGTTTTTTTTTTGTAATTTACATTTTTTAGTTTGAGAGTAAGCTTCTGGTGTAGTAGATTTGTTTAAGTAGTTATAAATATTGGAGAACCATTCTGAAGGTGTAGAACTACAAGTAGTGGCTAAAATAAAGAGTGCTACTAAATCAACATTTTATATGGATGGTGACTATATTCTTTTAATTATGAATATTTCTTGATCATCATTAATGTTAATAGGGATCAAATATGTAACACTTACCATGGCATCAATGTGGTGGTTATATTTTATTGGTATGTTGCCAATGGATAAGTAATCAAATTACATTGATAAGCATTATACCATATTTTTGTATGGGATGAAATGTTCTTGTTTTATTTGGTATATATTGTTGACTTGGTTGATGACTAGTTGGGAATCACCAAAGACTTGAATGGCTTTGATTTGGAGTGATTGGGTGGTAAAGAGAACTAATATAAGTGTTTCGTACACTACTATATATTTTTTTACAATAAAAACTTAAGTGATATGCAATAGGTACTATGTGACCAAAAGGGTCGATAAAAATGATGCCTACTCCTACACTTGATGCACATCAAGAGCCATCAAAGAACATGTCCAGGTGTTTGAATGAGTAGAATATGTGGTAAAATCATTTAAAAATGTGTCATTTATTAGAGTTGTATTTGGGAGAGGTGTTGATGCCAAGTGATCTATAATGATTTCGCCTTTGGTTGATTTTTGGAGGATTATCTTTAAGTGATATTTAGTTAATAACATGACCCATTTTTGTATTCTAATATAGGTGTGGTTTTTCCATTAGAAATTATAAAGGGATTGCTTTAGTTATCACTTGAGTTTCATTATGGACCATGTAGTGCCTACTATTTTGTGTAGTGAAGACTAATGCTAGGCACAATTTTTTTATTACAAAATAGTTTTTCTCATAATCAACCAATGTGTGACTAATGTAATACATTACTCATTCAACATGTTGATCATTGTTTTTTGGTAATAATGTTCCTAAGACATGATTTGTCATAGAGATGTATATTAAGAAAGGCCTATATGGTGTTGGTGGGACTAAAATGGGTAGATTGAGGAGATATTTCTTGATCACATCAAAGCTATCTTGGCAAGCTTAGTTCCAAACAAATTTTGTATCTTTCTTTAATAATTGAGTGAATGATTGGGTTTTATTCATGATTTGGCCTACAAAATGATGATTGGCTTGAATTTTTCCTTGTAAATATCTTAGTTGATTGAGGTTTGTGAGGGGGGCATGTTAGTAATTTCTTTGACTTTTTAAGGATCCACTTTGATGCCACATTTTAAAACAATAAATACCAATATTTTCCCTAATGTGACACCAAAAACACATTTAATAGGGTTGAGATAGACATTGTATTATCATAATCTTTGAAAAAAATTATGTAAATCAAGAGTGTGATGCTGTCATTATTTAAATTTTACTAATATATCATCAACATAATCTTCAATAGTATGGTGAATCAAGTCATGAAATATATGTGTCACGGTAAATTGACATGTAGCTCTAGTATTTTTTAATTTTAAGGGCATAATAATATAGAAAAATGTGCCCTAAGGGGTGGTGAAGGATGTTTTTTTCTTGATCTTCTTTAGCAAAATGTTTTTTCTTGATAACACTTCATAACTAGCTATAGAATCTATGATCATGCTAATATTAGGTGAAGAGAAATAATCTTTAGGACATGTTTTATTTAGATATCATGAATCAGAGCAGGATTGAATTTGACCATTAAGTTTGATGATGGGGACAATATTAGAAACCAACTCGAGGTGTACTACTTGTTGGATGAAACCAACATCTACGAGGCATTGAATTTTATCTTTAAATAAGATAACTACCTTAGGATGCATTTTATAGATCTTTTGTTTTATGGCTTTTACATCGGGGTACAAGGGAATTTGATGAACTATAATAGATGTGTCGATTCTAGGCATGTCGGAGTAAGACCAAGCAAATAGTTCAAGAAAGTCTGTTAAAGTTTGCCAAATGTCTATGTCTTCTTATTTTCATAAAGCAATGGCTAATAAGACAATGCGAGGATCCTAATCAGTTCTAAAGTTAAAATTTATTATTTCCTCATTAATTAATATGGATTGATCAAGTGCATATAAGATTGTGGGGATGGTATCACCTAAGTCCTTTGGTATGTCTTGAAAGGATTCTAAATTTTATCTAAAATATGCATGTGTGTGCATGTGATATGGGAATCTATTTTTATGGTAGCAAGTTGGGAGATCATCATAAGCTCCTAGAAATTGTAAAAGGGATTCATCATTAGAAAACTTTTCGAATGCTAGCATATCTAGGGCAATAGTATCATCAATGAGGTAAGGGTGGGCCAAGGAAAGTGTGGAGACATGATTGATATTATGGTCTATCAATGTAATGGATGGGAAAATTTTGATATATTTTAAGTTATTAGTTAAAGGTTTTTTATTAAGGGAGGTAGGATGATATCCCAATCTTTGTTTCCCATGTTTTGAGGATGCCATAATTGGATCAATAATTCATTGCTCATGTTTTCCAAGACCTTTGCCTTGATATCCCATATTATTAATATATTTGAGTTTAAAAGGTGATGTGAACTAGTGGGTTGAGGTAGGGGCTATGTAAATACGTGTAGTGGGCTGATGGGATGTTGTGTTTGAGGGTACACTATGTATAATGGGTTGTGTAGATATAGTATTAGGGTTGAAGTGTGGAATGTAATGTTGTTTTGGTTTAGTAGCTTGGTAATATTTGAAAGGTTTATTATCTATGGGACATGTGTATATATATCCTTTATGAATAAATTTTAGTTTGGCATGGAGTGTAAAAGGGACTACATGCATGTCATGAATCCATGGTTGACCAAGTAGTAAATTATACTTAATGTCATTTGGTATTACTTGGTATGTAGTTGAGAGTGTTTTAGGACCCAAATTTAGGTTGAGCATTATTTTAAGCAAAATATTTCTTGGTATGTTGTCAAAACCTCAAATATGCATGACAGAGTGGTCTAAATCTTGTGGTTGTATGTTAAGACATTTTAGAAATGAAATGTTACAAATATTTAGACCAGATCTATTGTCAACTAATACTATGTTTACTCCTACATAATTGATTATTAGTTGAATATATAAAGGTAAACATTGTTCTATGATGTGTCATGGAGGCAAATCCTCTTTCTAAAAAGAGATATGCTCTTATGTCCATTACATTGTATTGAGGATGGATGTAACATAAGCTAGTTCTACTGAAGCAAGAATTCAAGTGTTATGAAGGGTTATATATAATACATCTTTGTAGACATCTGAATATTGGAGGA
This sequence comes from Torreya grandis, assembly GCA_037957365.1. Classification (NCBI taxonomy): domain Eukaryota; kingdom Viridiplantae; phylum Streptophyta; class Pinopsida; order Cupressales; family Taxaceae; genus Torreya; species Torreya grandis. Next base: position 660,458 of record JARHVA010006806.1, on the reverse strand, counting down.
GCTCAATAAATGAGATTGTATTTGGGAGGGCACCATTTTGAGTGATAAAGCTATAGCCACAGGTGTAACCAATTTACCTATCCTCATAAACTTGGGTGATAACATGGAATATGTGATCTACTATAGGCATAAAGTAGTAGTAGGTATGAGATGTGTGCTAGATATACCAAGGGTGGGGGAAGGAATGATGGATGTAAACCTTAGTGCTTGCTTATGTCTAGTGGTGGGAGGAAAGGACTCAAAAGTGACCAATGATTTGCATGTTGCTATGTAGAGATCATAAAGATGAAATGGTATGCATGAGATCATATTTATCAATGGTATACCAATATATCTAAAAATATATTTCCATATGATAGAGATAAATTATAATATAGACAATATAGATTGATATGAAAAAGTAAAAAAGAGTGTGACTTGTGTTATGATATCTCTAATGTACTGAGCATAAATGTGACATTTAGAAAATAGACAGTTAGAGAGAGCAAGTGTGTATTGATGCAGGAGTTTATAAATAACTTTGGTATTTATTAGAACATGTCAAATGATATTAGTATGATAAACTTGCAAAAATTTCCATGTGAGAAATAAAGAACAAAGGATATAGAACATGAATTTTTGCATAAAGGCATATAAATTTTTGATATGCAATATGAAATTTTGAATGCATTTATAAAGATAAGTTTGAAATTTTTTCCATATGAGTGAAATAGAATATGTAAAAAGAATTTTATAATGTTATGCATGATTAGTAGTGGATTTTGTAATATCATCCCTTATTATGAAAATTAAGCATGAAATGCAAAGAATGAAACTTTGTACTAACATATGATAGACTTCATAATCTATGTACATGATAGGTTCACTAATGGCCTCTTTATTATTTTCCAAAAATTTAATAAACATGTGTAAATAAGTGAAATCCATTGTTATTTTATGCAAGTTTGAAGTTTATATGTAAGGTGATAACTCAGGAAGCAATGGGACCTAGTGTATGCAACTAGGGTTTGATAGGAATTATTTTAAAATTATAAAAATAATTTGAAATTTTTATAATCAATTTGTAGGTTTTGGCTTTTAAAAATTTATGAAAAATCTAAAAATATTGCTAAAATTAGCAATACATTTTTCCTATTGGTTTGAAAGTGTTTGTATGCAAATATGACCTAGTATGTGCAAACTAGGGTTTTAATAAATGATTGAAAAACATATTTCAATTAATTTTTAGTTTTATGATTTATAAATTTAAGAAAAAATAGGAAAATATTGAAAAAAATAAGAAGTAATTAGCCCTATGGGTTGTAGGTTTTTTGTGTGAAAATTCGAAGTAAGTCAAGTTCACCATATGTTTTACTAAATTTGGGAAACTATAGGTTTAATTTTCTAAATAGAAAAGGGGTCTAGATTAAGGGGGAAATTAGTAAATAATTTTACTTAATTAACCTACTAATTTATTAAATCTATAAATACTTAATTTATTTCTAAAAATTACAAACAAGGGGATAGAGATTAAAACTTAGCTAATTTTGGGCTGAGATAGAGGAGACAGAGGCTACAAATTGTTGATCTGGCTAGGCAGACTATCATAAATAGGATCCAAAAGTATTTTATCTACCTAGATAGGAGCAATAAAAATGGGACACCTAGAGGCCCAATATTATATTCCAAGTTTTGACACTATAGTCCTTAGTGTCTGAGCATTCTAGGTTTTGTTTATCTACTCTAGAAGACCCTGTGCTTGAAATATTGAGTCATAGTTATTCACAAAGCTTCATGTGAAATTGATTTGGTCTTAAAGGATCATATTTCATCTTCATGTTTGATAGGTGATTTCAAATACAACTATAAAAAGGGGTTAGTGTGTAATATGCACTAAACATGAAATCACACCCCATGTGTGGGCACACTACCTGCATACTAATACTTCAAAGAAGGATCAAATCCAATGTAATTATCCAAATTTGAATGTGTGTTATGAAATATTATGTATTAAATGAAAGTGTATGTGAATTTGGGAAAGCTTGAGATGACTTGTGATTGGTGTGAGAGCTTGGATAGGCTGTAAATAATAGTGGTCAATTGTATGCAAAGAATATAAAGATTTGCTTGAGTGTGTTTTAGTATATTTCTAGCTTATGCTTGTTGAACGATTTTCAACCCTTCTGAATGACATTTGAATGGGATTTTATAGGGAAAATAGTGATCTTAGGTTAGATGAACTCACATTATCTTGACAAGGGAAAAGATAAGGATTTGGGAAAATCTGACCATTTGAGACTATTGTGGACTTAGACAATAGTGCTAGAAAGTGGACACCCTGGGTCCTAGTGCTATAGTCCAACCTATGGCATAATTGTCTCGGGGGAAAGGGACCTTTGGGGGTAGATTTTTGCTTAGGAGAGGAGTCTGATATAGCATGAGCTGAATCTGTAAGGCTTCAGATGATTGGGAAATAGTGAAAACATGCCTAAGTGGGTTATGTAAGAAAGTAGGAGAGACCTATGGTTTGGGTGTCACAAGTCATGTTGAAGTTGTATAAATTGCATTTTAGTATGACTACACATATTTTGGTCTCTCTTTTAAAGTTAAAAGCTTGTATAAACATGTGTTCTTACTTATTCCTTTTTTAAAAATGGTAAACTCGATACTCTTGAACATATCGATGCACTTTTTTACCCATATTTGTCTAGTAATAGTTCTCACCCAATAACATTAGTGACTTATTACCATCAAAATTTCCTACTAATCCTCTATTTTTCTTTTAATGTACCAATATATTACACATTAACATGTGTATATATAATTATGCTTATCTAAAAATAATTATTTCATAAGTCAATTAATTTATCCATGGTGTTTGATCCATGCTCTTTGGATCCATGCATTATTTTCACACATTATTATTGTTCAAAATGTGCACCCATGTATGGTTCCTGATGTAGGATTTTTTGATGTAGGGTGTAGAGAATGAGCACTTGGCATAGGGAACTGAAACATTTAGAACTTGGTGAGGAATTTTTATCACATCACCTATATGCATGGAACATCAGTTGTCTCATCAAAATGATGGGAACATCCCTAAGGTGTGTGACCATTATTCTCCTTGGGACCAACCTCTAGAGTAGGTTGGATTTTTTTAATTCTAAGTGCATTAGTTTAAGACTAGTGTGTAAACCTACAAAGAGAAAAAAAGAAATCTATAAATAGTGTTAAACCTAAATCTTCAAAAATGGAAAAGGAAGGGAAGAGGTAAGAGGTTACTAGAAAGTAAAAGGTGATGCACCAAGAATAGAGAAAATACTTACACTACCTTAATGAACACATTAAAAATATTTGATAATGAAAAATATCACACAAAATCCACCTTGGACACTCAAAATGCATAATTATTTCACATAAAGGTGCATGAACATAGTGTAACATTGAGAGGGATGAAGGTTATCCAAAGACAAAGCCTACATAGACTTGAGTTCACATAAAATATGAACTTCAAGTGAGTTCCAGTTCTACATAGAGGTGATGGGAATGGAAGAAAATAGGAGGGGAGAACACTACCCATAAATAAAAGTAAAAAAACTTAAATCACACACAAGATGCAAGAACATTGAAGGGAGGTGAACTCAATTCTCACTAAAATGCAAGGTTCAGCCATAAAAAATATTTTGAGAGGGTAAATTTTGGTAGCATGAGGTTGACTAAAAATGTCTACAATCTTAAAATGAAGAAATAAGACTTTAATAAGGGAGCAAGCCTTTTATAATTAATGCATCACTTTGGGTGGAAGATATAGTCTTTTAATTATATTGAAATACCACATCCATGCTTCTTAAATTCTACCTAATGATTTGGATCTAGGATTTAGTGGAAGGATTCTTGTAGATCCATGTGCATGTTTGTGAATGAAATATATCTAGGGGGAAATCATAGGGGTGACATGTGATCATATTCTAATATCTGATAGCCATTTATACATTTACTTCTCCTAACAAGGTCTCAAATACCATTCAACTACTTTTCAACTATTGATTTATAATTTTTTGACATCTATCAATCATTTCATGGGCCTCCTTTGGACCTACCACATCATTTCTATGAAAATTATGAGAGTTAGTGTCTTGCATCATTTTGGGGGTATCAACATAGGTCTCACATATTCGTTAGTATTTTTGAAGCTTAGTCATTCCTTGGATCTTCAACTTATATGCAGGTCACATGCCTACTTGGTTTCTTGACCTATGAAAGATTTAGTCTTTGAAAGCATTATACAAAAAGAGTGTACACTAGAGACTATGTAGTCATTTGGGAGATGAAGATATTTATTATAATTTCTTAAAATTTATAGTTTTAAAAAGCTAACATGGGAGAAATCTAGATTTTGAGTGTAAATATCAACTTTATGTGCATCTCAATCTCTTATAATGACGTCATGAATCTATATCTGATTTAGCTATCTATGTGAGTTTTTCATGTGAAACTTTCTATTTGGGGTGCTAATCCTATACAGTAGTGGGAATACTCTATGAAATGATGCCCTATATCTATGTAGACTGGGGTGACCTGAAGGTTGAACATCTCTAGCAACCTCTATAGGCCACTTGCCTAATAAGTGGGAAATCTAATAGCTTTGATTAATCTATTGGGCATGGAGTCCTTGGAATTCCTATATTTTTTGTCCGTGAGTGCATTAATTGTGAACTTCTAGATTTTGAATAAATTGAGATCTCCTAACAAAATAAAATAACTATGCCAAGTGCACTTAAAGGAAAGAATATCTATACTAAGAAGAAAATTACACATAAACACTTGGAGGAAACAAAATATATCTTAAAATAATGTGCAAAAGGTACTTAGGAAAATTAAAGACATCTAATATAATTATTTACAAATTATATAATAATCAATGGAGATAGTGCTTAAGATGGATCCCATTAACTGTGATAAAATATTATTTTCTATTCAACTTAACAAGTTGGAAATCATTGGTTTGCTTACAGATGATTATGGTATATGGACCACTCTATATCACATCAAACATGGTATGCCTTCATATTTTGATCTATTTGCATCCCATTTGAGCACTAAATATCCCTCTTAAAAACTTATATCAATTTTAATGAAGGAAACTCAAGGAATGTGGGAAATATGTATTCCCTTCCTTAAAATAACATGAAGGGTGTATTTACCAACAATCTCTTGGGTATGATCTGCTCTACCCAAAGGGTAGTCTTGATCTTAGCATGCTAATCTCATTTATTGTCCTCCATGGTCCTCTTTATAATGTGAATCAAATTCTTATTTGTGGATTTAGTTAGACCGTTACCTTGAGGGTAATATTTTGATAAGGTGCTTAGGCAGATGCTATGCTTGATGGTCCATTCATTGATCTTGGTTTCAAGGAAGGCCAATGCATTATCAGAGATAATGGTGGTTGGAACACCAAATATCATTATTATTCCCTCTTATATGCCTAAAATTGATGCCTCATTAGCCTCTTTGAGTTCCACTACCTCCTTTCATCTTGTGAAATAGTCCATGGCCATGAGGATCCATTTATACCCATTACATGATGGTAGGTTGATCATGCTTATGAAGTCTAGGCCTTATTATGAAAATGGCTAATCAAATTTTATTAGGCATAATGGTAAGGCCTATAACTTATATTTTCTAATGAAGAAGGTACATTTATTACAAATTTGCACATATGCATGCACATCATTGAATATATTTGGATAATAATATCCATCACACATAATTTTTATGGAAATAGCCTTGGGTGAGTAGTGGCCTCCTGATGGGCCACCATAGAATTCTTGGATATTTTTTATCACCTAGTCAAATTATATGCATCTTAAGAGGAATCCATTGAACTCTTTTCAAAAAAATCATGCCATCGACCAACACATAGGGAATGGATTGTAACCTAGAATGCATGTGTTGAGCCTTACCCAGGCTAGGGGATATACACCGTCTTAAAGGAAATCCTTCACATTTTCAATCTAGTTTACTATGACACTCTAGTTTACTAATTGATATTAAGATAATATGAGGACTATGTTGTATTCATCTCTCTCACTATTTACCTATTATTTTTAAAACCTTTTTACTCAAAAAAACATGGTGACTTTGATGTCCACATTGTATTCCATGACCTTTATGATCTAGCTAGTCCTTTTCTCATTGATGTCATTGCTAATAATGAACTCTTTGACACCTTCATGTGGGATCATCAACTAAATGTTTTTATTGGAAATCATGTACTATAACTTCTTGAGTGACCTTATGATTTTGAGGCAATGCTTATCTACAAGGCTATAGTGTAGATCATACTATTTTATCACCTAGCTAAAGAAGGCAATTGGTTGCTTTAATTGATCATCATTTTGCTAAAAATAATGGACAAGATGCCTTCAATTCCACCAAATGTATAAAGGATAAAATATTTATTATAATATTGATTGATTAGGGTGGGATATTATGTGATAACATGCTTAATGTCTTAGAAACTATTCTTTACTTCACAATTCCATCTAAATGCAACACCTTTATTGAGCATCACAGTGAGAGGTTTGGCTAGGGTAGTGAAATCAGGCACAAATCTTTGGATGAATTTTATTCATCCTAAGAAGATTTGAAGACTCTTTTTATGACTTGGAAGAGGGAGGGATGCAATAACTTTGACTTTTTTTGGATTGATCATGAACCTTTCTTAAAAATAATGTGCCTTGATATATCACCCTCATGATATACAAAGGTACACTTTCTAGGGTTTAGGGATATTCTAAAATCTCAACACCTTTCAAATACTTACTCCATATGGCCTAAGTGTTCTTCCACCTACTTAAAGAAAATAGTTATGTCATCAAGGTGTACCAAGATGATATTATTGATGAGTTCATTAAAGTCCATATCCATGTCTATCTATAAAGTTGTTCCTATTTTTATTAAACCAAAGATCATTGACTAGTATGAGAAGGTTCCCCACTTAGTGGTGAATGTCATTTTATTGTGATCTCAATCTTGCACAAGAATCTAGTTGTAGCCCAAATAGTTATCTAGAAATGAGAATCTCTCTATACTTATAACTATTTTTAGAATCTACTCCATTAATAAGAGGGTATAGTGATAATTAAGGGACTCTTTGTTTAAGTCCCTAAAGTATTCACATAGATGTATTTCCCTTTCATTATTTTACACTAGGACTAAATTATAAACCCATGAAGAGTGGTTGATCAGAAGTATTATGATGGATTTGATGAACCTTGAAAGATCCTTTCTTATCAAAGGATCAAGATCTAGGTTGACATGGTTTTACTTTTGGTAAACTAGCTATATGTCAAGGTTGAGCTCAATAGTGTGTTGGGCTAATTTTGGATCAATGAATTTAAGATCCTTATAGATACATGAAAGTATATCATCATTTTTCTTTATGATTTTGATAAAGTTCTTACTTTATGTTGGGGAACATACCTTACCAGCTTTTAGTATTCTACCTTCGGAAATGGTCACTTGAGTAGAGATTTCTTCCTTGTCTATTATGTTTTGTATCTCTCCTTTGAGGTGGTCATCATAATTGAATATGATTTTTAAGGTAACTAACCCATTGAGCAGCTTATTCCCTTTCAAATAGATGATATAATCCTCTTATTGGGCTTGAAGCTACAACTATCTCTAAGTGATAAACTTAGTTTCATCCTATAGGAAGTTTATAATTTGATCATCACTCTCAAACACTTTCCAATTGTCTATATTGTTGAGGACTGCTAGCTTGATTACAAGCTTGATGAGTTGTTCAGATCCTATTATTACATTACATAGGATGTCATATTGTGCACCTATGATTACAAGTCTATCCATGTTGATATTTTTATATCTTGATATAGAACTAATATTAAATGTATCTAATCCTTCAATTATATCCCAACCCTATGCTTGTAGGCTTTCAATGAGCCATTTTTTGTCATGCTATGTTATTTAACCTAGTTTACAACTAGTTCACTATCACCAAATGCCAGTAGCACCTTGATCCCTTTCTTCTTTGCAAGCCAGAGACCTTGGATTCATGCTTTATATTATGAAATATTATTCATGAAACTAAATTGTAACATAAAAACATGGAAATATATCTTCTTTTGAGGGGATAATATTATCTCACTATCTCCATCACTATTTTTACCATGGGAACCATTGAAGTTTAATTACCACGTACCTTCAAGATCCTCTTGTGCATTTATGAGTTCAAGTAGTACACAATCCTCCTCAAAGATACAGTATGTACCTAGCCCCATCTTTTATTCCTTGTCATATGGGTTGCATTCATAAGTTTTACAATCTCACTCATCAAACAAATCATTCAAGACCTCTTTAAGTGGTGTTGTAGATTCATGAAGAATTAGATTCTCCTCATGATTGAACATTACATAGTTTAATTCAACTGAGCTAGGATAGTATGAATGAACATGAATTTTAAAGATGGGTTCATCTCTGATGGTCACCTTAGTCTTGTATCTAGTTTTGAGCAACATATGTAATTAGTCTAAAGATAAGTATCCACCCATCTTTATTGTAAAGTCTCAAGAGAGTCAAATGGTAAAGTATGAAGGCATGTCCATGAATGCAATGTCTTATGGAATAAATAGGATTGGGCATGCATATAATGTAATATTTATATCCTTTATTATTCCTATTATCCTAACCATTTTTCCATCCAACTAGACCACTCACCTTAAAATAGGAGAATATGTAATTCCAAGCTTATCTGTAGTCTTTTTTGGCATCACTAAGATTCTCATGCCTAAGTTGATCGTGGAATTTTTTAATATATTCTTTACAACAACCAATGAAATGTAAAATGGGGTTGGCTTAGTGATGTTATGCACTTCCTCCTTTGGTTGACATAGACTAACAGAGATGGAAGGCATGGACTATGATGTCTCATGTGCCAAAAATTCTTTAGAGCATCCTGCATTAGATTATTTTGAGAAGGTATAGAAAGATCATCCCACATGGTTACATTGATGTTCATATTATTCATATATTCAACTATGTTGAAAGGAATTTGGGATCCCTTTGGTTTTGTTTTTTGAGTGTTAGCTATTGACCAAATTTGACCCTATAGGTCAAATTGGGACCCCTATAGGTAAAAACTTTAATTTTAGGTGTTTTAAGGGTTTAATACATATGTCACAAGGTGTTTCATAGGTTAATTAATGTAATCTAATGTTATACTAGCCTTTGTCCTTAGTCATTTTAATTCTTTTAGTCATTTTGAGTCATTTTGAGATCAAAAAATGGGAATTTAATGAGTTGTATGGATTCCTTAGGAAGTGTGAAGGTTCAAAAAGGTTATTCCATTTGAAATATGTGCTCATATGTATTAACCAACTATTGGTATCTAAAAGTGGTAGGTGTTTTAGAATAAAGCAATTTTCTTGGGAAAAAATGTGAGTTTGTCAATTGTACAACCCATGGGGAAGTGTTACATATGGGAGAAGATGATAGAATGTCCTTTTAGCTTCCTTAAGCTTAGTTACATGTTTTAAATTCTTTGTAAGTGTCATTTTTGTCCCAAAACTATTCTACTCATTTTTCATCCTTTTAGGCACATAGAACCAATCTTCAAGTTAGAACTTGCTATGGCCAACAATTGAGATTTCAGATCAAATGCCTTGGGGAGGTGAAACTAAACTTAGATAGATTAGTTTCAATAAAAATATTTTGAATAATTATGGCTTGAGATTTATGAACCATCCTCATGAAGTTGATTGTGTTTTTATACTTGCTAATCTATGCACCGTACAGGTTTTACTCCATTTTGGTCATTTACATACAATCAGTTGTTGAAATTGGTTAAAAAGGATGTTTAATACCTTATCTAATGTTATCCATGTTATGTTTCACATTTTTAAATTATTTTATAGCTCAAACAACTCACTTTACAAGAAAGTGTTGATAATGGACTTGCACTCCAATTTCACCATTTGCAAAAAAAATATTTCTCTAAAATGGATTTAATTCAATGTGTCATGATGTAGTACTCACTATAAGGATGTTAGGATAATTTATTTATTTTAAAATTTTAATCTTAAAAATGAGCATCATTGAGGTTATAGTGCAATTAGATACACAATTAGCTCTTTATCTACCTTTCACTTGTAGTCACGTGTGTAGAACCTATATGGCATATTAAAAGAGGTGTAATTAAGGTTTTAAGGTTTTTTATATGTTTTATAATCATGAGTTATTAAGTTATACCTTCCAAGGAATGTAAAAAGGGACTGTAATAGTCATGTAAAATACTTTCACATAGTATGCCATTAAAATGTGTACCTTTAGGTGTTTAGAATGGGAATATCATGTTGAATATATGTTTTTAAAACTATTTTAAAGATGTTCATGATAAATATAACCATTTTGAGTATTGGTAAATAATCCAAGTCTGCCATGAGGTCAAAACATACACATTGTTCATATTCAGCCTATTGCCATACATGACATGCCTACCTAAAGGTGTCTTTATGATACACCAAGCATGTTGAAGAGGATATAACTAAAAAAGGTTTTGGTAGTGAATAAAGTTTTTTTTAACTTTTTAAAAATATTAAAACTCATTTAAACCTCAAAAAACCATATCTTCTACCCATACTCACTTTCATTGCCTATACAAGAAAATGTGCATCTATAGGTGATAATACAAAGAGTTCAAACGTTATATATGGGTTTTGAGGCAAGTGGTAAAAAAAATTTTGGAATCCTATTGTGTTTAAAATAAAATATCATACTCATTTGGATTGTCATGTTGGTATTTTTAAGTGGATAAACTTTCAAAACACAAAATTATATTATACAGGGACCTTTTCCTTAAAATGAGAAAACAGAGGTCTAAGAGGTTTTGTTGATATCTTGTGATAAGTTTCACAATGAAATTTATGCATCATAATGTTCTCATCTTGTATCCCTTATCAATAAAATGTAATATTAAAATTTTGGAAGGCAAATGATTAATATAATATGGTTATAAGAAGTCATAAAATCACACTTGTATGCACTGATTTTGAGTAGTGAAATCTACAGGTCTGAGCTATAGTAGACCTCTTTATCCAAGTTGTAGTATGAAACCATGATCCATGATGAAATAGTTTCATATGGTTAATATGGTATTCATGATGATAAAAATTATGTTCAAAAGAGATGATATATTGTGTTTGTCCTCATAATTCAACCTACAAGTTGGTTGTAGAGTTATCTTAAAGTTTGAGCCAAACACCTTGAAGGATAGAACTCATTCCAAGAATGGAGTGAATAAAAATGGTATAAATGGTGTATATAACTTAAATTATAATTTAAAATAAATAAATAAAAGCCTATACTACATATTTACACCTATACATCTTGAAACTCCCATACAGTTAGCTGAGGGTGACTGAGACAGGTAGTGAGATGAAACTTGGCATCTAAGGTTTGTATTACATGGAAAAAAGGTAAAACATGAATAAAAAAATTGATATATAAAAATATTGTGATTCAAGGAGGGTATTTTAAAGTTTTTATTAGATTCCAATCAATCAAAATGCACCTACAGGGGTCTTTCCAAGTAAGAATACAGTCTCTAAGTTGAAATAGTCAAACTCAGAAATAACAAGATTTAAGAGTGTTAGAAAAAATGAAGAGTGTTAATAAAAATTATATGTGATTTGAAAATTATAATGGATTATTAATGGTTCAATAATAACATGTAAATATGGGATATGAAAGGTTTAAGATAGTTTCACAGTCTTTATGAAATTCTTGCACACAGTTTGTCTCTAACAAGCCTGTCTTGAGGTTTTATTGAATATGGAGGGTTTAGGATTAATACCAAGGGATAAAATTTTATGGATATGATATTTTAAACTTAAATAATCTTCTATAATGGTTAATTTTTATGAAAAAATAAGGGAATTACCCTCTATTTTATCTTAGATAGAGGGGACTTCCCCTTGAATGCAAACCTTAGCAGTTTTGTAAAGGGATGGTAAATGGATGGATAAGGTTCTAGTTGGACCTTTCAAGAAGGATTTATAAGATATATAAAACCTATTAATATATATAAAACTAATAAATAATGGGTGAATCCTAGTAGGGTGTCCCAAACCAACAGGTTTGCAAGCATGCCTAGTAGGTAGAATTAAGGCCTAAAGGCCAAATGGAGAACCAATTTCATTTCTATTATGAAGTGGTAATTATAATATATAGAGTCATGTTTATGGGGTCAATATATATATATATATATATATATATATATATATATATATATATATATATAATAAATTAAAACCATAAAAATGTCTTTTTAAGCTCTAAGGTGTAGTCAAGCTTTTTAGGCATGGTGAAGCCTAGATTCCAAATGAGAGGCCATTTGCACTTCTAACATGAGATATGATTCCTATCATATTGGATCATGATTATGGATTCATTAAAGTTATTTTAAATCTTTTATGTAGAGTAAATTTTTACTCTACATTGTATTCAAATTTGTAGTTGTGCATTGCAATTTTGGTTCTCGCATACCTTGGTCATGGCGATAGAAGTTTTGAAGTAGAACATGGGTTTCTTTTCCATATAAGTGTTGAAGTGCAATGGAAGCTGCCAAGTGGCATAATCTAAGCACAGGTTCTCTTTTCCCTTTTTTGTTTCCTTTATTTCATTTTTTCCTAAGTGTTAAATTCGAGCGAAAGTCGCCAAGTGTCACTTTCTGAAACATGGTGCTGGCTAGCTGGCATCATTCGAGACCTTTTTCATAACTTTTAGGAAGGCCATAAAATGTGCCACATATTCAATAGTAGCTAAGTAGAATGCACCATGTGTTGGCATCCACATCTCATATCGGTACCCACATTTCATCTACTTTTTGGCGAAAGGGTTTTAATAAGCTAAGCAGTAGGATCATGTGGAAGGCGCCAGGTGGCAGTCACGAAAGGCCCTAGGATACTTTTAAAAGGAAGGTGAAAGTCACCACATGTCAGCATCTAAGAGATAGTTAGTTTAATGCCTAGGTTCAATGCCTTGGTTGAATTTTTTTGGTTTAATACCTTGATTAATGTGTAAATGGCATGCAGTGTTGAATCATTGAACCATTGAACCATTTTAGTTCATCGGGTAGTTCAAGGGAGTGTCCCAAAAACCAAAGGGGTCAGCACCCTTTCGAAAGGTAGTAGGGAATTTATTTCATTTTTTTTAAGTACTGAAGATGAGCGGAGGATGCCAAATGTCACTTTTTGAGCCCTTTTCTACTCCATTCCAAAATAAAGTAGAGGCTGCCACGTACCCTTAGCTAAAGCAACTAAAGACACCACGTATCTTCCCTAAAGCCATAGAGGTTACCACATGTCAAATTTGTGAGAAGGTGGAAGATTTAGTGTAGAACACTCTGGCTAAAGTCTCCAATAGAGTCACAGACTCCCAAACCTTATTGCAAAAGCTCTATGATACAATGGATGTGACATTGGCAATCATGAGAATCACTGACAGAATAGTCACCGCAAAATGGGTCAATGAGGTGCTCAATTACAATGCCATAGCCAACAGTTGTAAAGAGCTTCTTGAAGTCATGAAAGAAGGTATCAATGAGATGAGACAACATATTGAAGATCTAGTGAAACTAGGCCTTCCTTCTCCATTTTTGGATGCCAACACGGTGCTGATGGTTGATCAAATTGAACCATTACTGCTAGCCAAACAGAGGGATCAAACAGTTTTCCAGGACCTGCGGGATGATTCCTCAGTCTCAGAAGTCGAAGCTATTATGGTTCCTATTTCCCAGTTGGAATTCAAGCTAAAATCTATAGTCTAGATTCTGCAAAAAAAATTGCATAAGGATATCGTTAACCTTGATCTAGCTTTCATTGAATTACAGAATAAGCAAGGGTTATTTGACCATGAATGGTCCATCTACTAGATATCACTTTTGAAGCTATAAAACTTTAAAATTTGGATAGAGTGAGAGTTTTTAGGTTATGGAGCTAAAAGCTTCACTAATGTAGACATGGAGGAGGTTGTTGAGAGGTTGCTGAGTTATAGACCAACTGGCATTGGTCTGGTCAACTGACGTCCATCGTATCCAGTGCAGAGCAAACTGACATCAGTTAGTGGTTGGCTGATGTCGATCATCTCCAGTTAGATAGGGACTGATGTCGATCACCTGTGTGGTTTCAGAACTATTGATTACATGAACAATTTGTTAATGAATTGGTTTTTTGCATGTTAAAGGCTAATTTTAGCCTTAGAGCTATGGATCTAATTATTGTAATTAAGTGTCTAGTTATTGTTTGCATGAGATCTATATAATAGACTCATGGGATGTATTGTAATTTTTTATAGTTTGAGTTGAGCTTGGTTAGCTCCTTCTAAGAGTGAAGAGAGCAAGGGTAGCTCCTCCTAGTTCCATAGGGGTGCCGAGTGTGTATAATCAGGTTGGTCTACAGGTGTGCTAGATCAGGGAGAAGATCCACCGGGGTACTAGTTGAAGAATCATAAGGACTTGGTGAGGTAAGGACAAGGGTTCTTCAGGGTGTAGAGAGATCTACATGGATAAGTAAGATCAGTTGATTTGCAAGTGTGTGTGGGTGCGAGGTCAAAGGTGATCTGTGGGGTAGCATGATAAAAGGTGACAACAACACAATAGGTAGCAAGATCAGGGGAGATCTACTTGGAGTACATTGTGTACTTGGAGTGCATGGAGCACTTGTGGAGTGCATGGAGCACTTGTGTACTGGTAGTAGTGATACTAATTGGTGGTACTGGTAGTAGTGATACTGACTGGTTGGAGGTGAACACCAACTCTGTGTTTGAGTTGTGTGTTAAAGAGAGAGAGTGAGCTCTTGAAGAGATTTATTGTTTATGCCCTATAGGTGTGGGAGCCCTAGAGGTGTGTAAGGAAGAAGACTGTGGCATATTATTTGTTGTATTTTCTTCTGGAAGAGTATTTATACAATTGGGTATTGTCTCTCATATTTTGTGTTGTTTCTGAATTCTAGTTACTTGTTACTTCTAGTTAAATTCCACATATTAAGTTGCTAGTACATGGTAATCAATGGTGCTTCCTAGGTCCTAACAGTGGAGTCAGAGCATGTTTGATGTTCTAGATTCCTGACAAAGTGGTATCAGAGCCAGATTACAGGGAGCAGGTTTGTGTTTAGTTATAGGTCACTCTTAGGTGTTTTTGATTGAGTGGGAGTATAGCAATGGCAGAAGAAAGTACACTAAGAATGGAGGAATTGAAAAGCACAAATGCCCAATTACGGTGTTATGGAAAGAAAGAGTAGGTAAAGAAATATTGTTGGTTGGTAGAAGATCAGCATGAAGGAACTGAAGAAGTAGATGTTGCAGGGGTTGTTGCATAAGATGCTCTAGGATGTTCCTTGGATAAAGTAAAGTATTGGTTTATATATTCTATTGCCTCTTTCCATGCATCCCCAAATAGAGGGGTTGATGAGCCTTGTCAAATTATTGGCAAAGGGGAAGTGTTGCTAAAATTGCAGGTGGCCAACACATGGGTGTTGAAGAAGGTCATGCAGGTCCCAGTCTTGAAGATGCGGCTAATTGCTTCAGGAAAGTTGGGTGATGAGAGATACACAAGAACTCTCATAGTTGATGCACTTGAATTATCAGGTGGTAAGAAAGTAGGTACTCTTTATCTACTTGCTTGTATTATTGATTCTTCTTCTGTTGCAAGGATGTGGCTTTTTAGGCTTGGTCACATGAGCAAGAAGGAGATGCATGTTCTTAAGAGGAAGTCAGATGTCTTTGATAGACTTAAGAACTGGAAAGCCTTGGTGTTTATGGAGGAGATGATGGATAAAGATCAGTGGAGAAGGCTGAGTAACTCTAAGCAGGGCAGTTTGGACAGGGTTTTGATCCAAAGAGAGCTCATGGGTAAAAATTCATCACTCACAGGCAAACACAGGTACTGACATTAGTCAGGGAAAATTGGCATCGAACAGATAGGCACTGATGTTGGTCATGTGAAGACAAGCAAAGTCAGTGGTGTTAGATAGGTGGAGATCGACGTTGATAGGATAATTGGTGTCAGTGACTTGGATAGTCACATGGAACCAACGCTGGTCAAATGTAGACTATGTGGTGACTGAGGTCGGTCACTGGAATAGATTTTAGGTGGACATCAAACTGTCAAGGAGTCTCAAATGCCCATGTGGAGGATTGAAAGGGTAAGTAAGCCTCAAATTCATTGTTCCTCTTCTTTATACTAATTACTCACTGCAAAGCAGGAAGGATCTAGGAAACAGTGGGAGCATGGCATGATTTCTTTGGAGCAAAACCAAATGGGAGATTTGGTAGGGTTGCCAGTTAGTATGACAGCACTGAGAGACAAATGGATTCCTTGGTTAAAGAATAGAGATAATGGACATGTGAGATGGAAGGCCAGGTCATATGGTCTTGAGGAAGCTGTAGGATAGTGGTACAGGTTTGGCAGGTGGATGACAAAGCATGGCTTTAGTCAGTGTCATTGTAACCATTGTGTTTGTCTTACCAAGTGGATGATGGTTGCGACATTATCCTATTACTGTATGTGGAGGATGAGCTTGTTGAAGGTTTAGACATACAGGGTTTTGCTGAGCTAAAGCTAAGGTTAGTTCAGTGGTTTGCCATGAAGGATTTGGGAGCAGTGAAATTCTTTGGCATGAGAGACATGGAAGATCACAGGTTGATTTTGTCTCCAGTGGGAGCTGATGTGAATCAGGTGTTGGCAAGGTTCAATACGCAAGATGTAGAATTGGAGCACACCAAGGGCTAGATAGTTTAGTGTCTAAAATCACATGAGGTCTGGTATAGACATGAGTTTTCCCCAGCAGTGGGAGCTATTAGAGAGTTAGGAGCCAATTCAGGGAAGTGGGTTCTCAGGTATTTGAGAGGGACCAGTAGCAGGTATACATGCTATGCAGGGTTAGGACTTCACTACATGGGTTTGTAGGTTCAGATGTGGTAGGTTACTTGGATGACAGGAGGTGTAACATAGGTTGTGTGGTGGTTAGTCTTCAAGGCTAATCTTGAAGAGGGATACATGCCAAGAAACAAATTAGATGGTGTATAGGTACATGTACAATGCAACTATTTATCTCCAAGTGGGAGATTGTTAGGTTGTGGAGCTAAAAGCTTCACTGATGTAGACATGGAGGAGGTTTTTGAGAGGTTGTTGAGTTGTAGAGCAACTGGTGTCGGTCTGATCAATCGATGTCGATCATATCTAGTGCAGAGCAAACTGACATCAGTCAGTGGTTGGCTGAGGTCAGTCATCTCTAGCCAGATAGGGACCGATGTTGGTCACCTATGCAGTTCCAGAACTATCAGTTGCATGAATAGTTTGTTAACAAACTAGTTTTTTACATGTTGAAGGCTAATTTTAGCCTTGGAGCTGCAGATCTAATTATTGTAATTAGGTGTCTAATTATTGTTTACATGAGATCTATATAATAGACTCATGGGCTGTATTGTAATTTGTTCTAGTTTGAGTTGAGCTTGGTTAGCTCCTTTTGAGAGTGAAGAGAGCAAGGGTAGCTCCTCCTAGTTCCACAGGGGTGCCGAGTGTGTATGATCAAGTTGGTCTATAGGTGTGCTAGATCAGGGAAAAGATCCACCAGGGTACTAATTGAAGAATCATAAGGACTTGGTGAGGCAAAGACAAGGATTTTTTAGGGTGTAGAAATATCTACATGGATAAGTAAGATTGGTTGATTTGCAGGTGTGTGTGGGTGCGAGGTCAAAGGTGATTTGTGGGGTAGTAGGATCAAAGGTGATAACAACACAATAGGTAGCAAGATCAGGGGAGATCTACTTGGAGTACATTGTGTAATTGGAGTGTGTGGAGTGCGTGGAGCACTTGTGTACTGGCAGTAGTGATACTGACTGGTAGTACTGGTAGTAGTGATACTGACTGGTTAGAGGTGAACACCAACTCTGTGTTTGAGTTGTGTGTTGGGACCATAAGAGAGAGAGTGAGCTCTTGAAGAGATTTACTGTTTATGCCCTAGAGGTGTGGGAGCCCTATAGGTGTGTAAGGAAGAAGACTGTGGCATCTTCTTTGTTGTATTTCTTTTTGGAAGAGTATTAATACAATTGGGTATTGTCTCTCATATTCTGTGTTGTTTCTAAATTCTAGTTACTTGTTACTTATGGTTAAATTTTGCATATTAATTTGCTAGTACATGATAATCAATGGTGCTTCTTAGGTCCTAACAGTGGTGTCAGAGCATGTTTATTGTTCTAGATTCTTGACAAAGTGATGGTTGATCAAATTGAACCATTGCTGCTAGCCAAACAGAGGGATCAAATAGTTTTCCAGGACTTGTGGGATGATTCCTCAGTCTCAGAAGTCGAAGCTATTATGGTTCCTATTTCCCAATTGGAATTCAAGCTAAAATCTATAGTTTAGATTCTGCAAAAAAATTTGCACAAGGATATCATTAACCTTGATCTAGCTTTCATTGAATTGTATAATAAGCAAGGGTTATCTGACCATGAATGGTCCATATACTAGATATCACTTTTGAAGCTATAAAACTTTGAAATTTTGATAGAGTGAGAGTTGGGTTTCTTTTTGAGTAGGCTCAAAAGTCTTGGGGGTCACCAGTAACTGTAGACTAAATTTTCACTCTACATTGTATTCAAATTTTTAGTCGCGCACTACAATTTTGGTTCCCACATACCTTGGTCATGACGATAGAAGTTTTGAAGTAGAGCATGGGTTTCTTTTCCTTCTAAGTGTCAAAGTGCAGTGGAAGCTACCAAGTGGCATAATCTGAGTACCAAGTTCTCTTTTCCCTTTTTTTTTCCTTTGTTTCATTTTTGCCTAAGTGTTGAATTCGAGCAGAAGCCACCAAGCATCACTTTTTGAAACATGATGCTGGCTAGCTGGCATCATCTGAGACCCTTTTACTAACTTTCAGGAAGGCCATAGAATGTGCCATGTATCCAATAGTAGCTAAGTAGAATGCACCACATGTTTCCATCTACGTTCAGTACCTACATTTCATGTACTTTTTGGTGAAAGGGTTTTAATAAGCTAAGCAGCAGGATCATGCAGAAGGCACTAGGTGGCAGTCACAAAAGGCCCTAGGCTACTTTTTGAAGGAAGGTGGAAGTCACCACATGTCGGCATCTGAGAGATAGTCAGTTCAATGCTTGGGTTTAATGCCTTGGTTCAACATTTTTGGTTCAATACCTTGATTAATGTGTAAATGGCATGCAGTGTTGAATCATTGAACCATTTTGTTTCATCAGGTAGTTTAAGGGAGTGTCCCAAAAACCAAAGGGGTTAGCACCCTTTCTAAAGGTAGTAGGGAATTTGTTTCATTTTGTTTAAGTACCGAAGATGAGCAGGGGTTGCTAAATGTCACTTTTTGAGCCCCTTTCTGCTCCATTCCCAAATAAAGTAGAGGTTGCCACATACCCTTAGCTAAAGCAATTGAAGACGCCGCGTATCTTCCCTGAAGTTGTAGAGGCTGCCATATGTCAAATTTTGAGAGATCATCTTCAAGCTTCATTACTGAATAGAATGGTGATGGGTCCCAGGTGTTATTTCAAGGGTCTATGGAAGCTACCAAGTGTCACCATCCATAGAAGCCTAGTATGTGCCTTAGATAATTATATAGTATAGCTAAAGAGAAGTGGAGAAAGGCACGTGTCTTCGATAAATTAGGTAGAAATCACTAAGTGTCATTCTCCAGTGCCTTCTAAGTAATAAGGATAATTTCAAGAAATTGACTAGGTGTCCTATTCCATTTTAATAGAATAGAGTGTTCCATGTACCTATTGCCACAAAATGAGATGGAGGGAAACTCAGTGGGAGTTATTCTTGGTAGATGGAACAATTCACTAGGTAGATTTTTAGAGCCTGTAAGAATTAAAAGGGCCATCTATTTGTCCTTTGTAAACGGAGGTAGAATAGATAGTTAAGTGGCTAACAGGTGATGGAATGATAAATTCAAGCATGGAAGGAGGTAATAGTCATGAATCGCCATGCTGCAGTCAAGGCAGTTCTTGATAAGACCAAGATGCATCCAAGGCATTGAAAGCACCATCTGTTTGTCCCCTGTGAGTTAAGGATGGAGTAGAATTACGTAGGAAGGGGGATGATGGAAGGAGACATCCAAGGCTATAAAGCAAGGAAGGATTGAAGGAAAAAAAGGGGGGGCTTTCTATAGTTTTAGACTTTCTAGAGTTAGTGACTAAGTAGTATCATTTGCTTTTGTCTCATTTTCTTGAGTTATAAAGTTGATGTAACTGTGCATGTTTCTATGCATTTTATGTGGCTGAATGAATTAAGAAGATTGAACTCTATGCCTTGGTTGATATTATCTATGTCATTTGCAAAAGTAGTCTAAACTGTGGATTTTCTAGAGTTGTGATTAGGAATGTCATTTGTTTTTGTCTCATTTTCTTGAATCAGAAGTTCTACATAATTGTATGTGTTTCTGTGCCTCTTATGTGATTGGAATATTCTTATAAGAAGATTAAAGCCTATGCCTTTGTTGACATTCTCTGTATCTCAGCAAAAGGAGTCCCTATTGTAAGCCCTTGTTTCTATTATTTTGATCTTTTACATTGATCATGCACTTGTCTGCTCTTATATATAATTAAATCCTACATATAGTCTCACTATGCTCATGTTAGGATTAGGATTACACTTAGGTGCATCACCATAGTTAGGTTTTATTTCCTACATTTTCATTTCTAATTAATTTCCTATCCCTTTTCCCCAACACTTGATATAAAAGAAGAGACCATCTTCTCTAAAATCTGGAGGTTGTTTCAAGCCATAATATCCCACAGCTTGAAACTTCCCATTGTTTATTGATTAGAATCAAGTGCAATTTTAAGCATCAACATTTCACATTACATAAAAAATACAAGGATATTCAATTTTGGCTTGGGACTAACATTAAGCTTGTTGAAATGATGAATCAAGCTCGATAAGATAGTTTTAGATGATCACATCTCCCTTGACATTGTGCATGGGAATATAAGGAGTTAAATGACATTGATTAAGGTATTTAAATTTTATTTTGTGTATTTATTTTGAGATTCCAATGTCAGTTATTTATGAATAATGATTAAGAGTGAAAATAAGGCTAAAACCCTTGCAAACCCTTGCTAGTGACCTGATTGGGAAGATGAAGATATAAAGCTAATATAAGGGACTATCTTGATCAAGATGAATATTTTGAATTATATGGGACTCCCTCAATATCCTCCTCATCCTACTATACTGTATAGAATTCTACAGATGGGGTATAAAACATAATTTTTATGGCTATTTTATGTATTGTATAGGTTATAAGAGGTACAAAGATATGAAACCAACTTTAAGAGGAATATTGAGACTTGTGATAACCCCCCATTTTCATTTCATGAATTATAAAAATTCTTAAGTGCCTCAATAGGATCTCTCACCTTAGCCAGTCAAAATTGGCATAGTGACCAAGCTAGTGAGAAGTGTGAAAACTCTAAGTAGAAGTGATTTTGAGGTATCCCTAATGATTCTAAGGACATGGAGGGTATTAATACGTATCATCCACTCACTCCCATTTATTTTTATGTAAAAAATATGCCCTATTGGAGGCCAAATGTGTAGGGTGCATGAAGGAGGAGGTTTTTTGAACTATAGATAATGATGTCTCATTCCAAGATGATTCTAGATGACCAAGCTTGCAACCAATGCATGGAGAGGATTGTATGATATCTTTCACATTTATTAGAATCATCAAACCTGTCCCTAATTATTTTTGGTATTTTTAAATAGGTCCAAACCATGAAGACAATAATTTGACCCAGAATGAGGAGTTTCATGCCTCATTTCATGCATTTTAAGACTTGGATGGACACTTGTGTTTCCTAGCCTTGTATGGTTCATCCCATATAATATTTTCATGCACAATTAATTGATTTTTTTAAGATTTACAAGTGTTGTTGTGACCCTTTGACTTCTTTCTTCTCCTCTCTCTATCAAGTTCTATAAGAACTAGCCATTTTGGCTTTGTAACTTATGATCCACCTGAGTATGGTGAAGCCCTACTCATCTTCATATATTTTGATCAATAATAATACTAATTTTTACCTCTTAAATGAATTTTCTTAGTGTTTTCATTTGGAATGTTTAATTTTCCATAAGTGATAACTCTTGTTTTCTTAGCATGATTGTTTCATTCTATCATTTATTTTCAGTTAGAAAGCTTCTTCCTGCAGGACATGTGAAGTGTTATAGGAAGTGTCAAGGTTGAGTTAATTAGTATATTAAATAGTGACATTCAAGGCCTATTTTCTATTCCTCTTAGCCTAAACATTAATCCATAACCTCATAATGTAATATCGATGTGAGAAGATGCAAATTGGAGAAGTGTATGCTTGGTTAGTCTCTTGGTTTTAAGTATAACTTGTAGCTAGTTAGAAGTTGTCATATTATTTGGTGTATCACCTCCCTTAGAATATTTTTATTTCATTTATATCTCTATTTTACCCCACAAATTTTAGGTGTAGTTGTGATCCAAAGTGGTACATCAAGGTAGCTATCCCTATCTAGAGATTCACCTCATCCTTAGGCTACCCACAAGCCTAGAGGTGTTTTTATTATGACACTTGGATGAGGAGAGCTTATGAATCTCCTAAAATGGTGTAAATCCAATTGAAAATAGTTTTTGTCATGCCCAGTGGGACTCTTGGTCTAAAAAATTGAAATATTTTTTATATTATCTTTCAACAATCATCCTTTAGATTCAACTGGTAAATCAGCATAGGTATTATTTTTTTTAATTTTTTATGATTATTCCTTGTTTTATTTCTTAATAATGAAGTTTCATGGCTGACCTTGGTGTTGAGTTTTGTTTTACACAAGTTGGTGAGACATTTCAAGCTTGTGCCATTCCCTATCAACAAGAACAAGTTCTTAATCATCCCTATCATGAAGTGAACCAGCTCCAAAATGAATTTTATCAGCCCATTAATGAATTTTATGATTCCCATAACCAACATCCTCAATATATTTCTTCTCCTAGTCAACCTATCCACTTCTCAAGCCAATCTAGTTCTACCTTCAAGCAAACACTTTTAGGGTATGATAAGTACATGTTGGATCTTGACACACAAATGGAATATGGTCTAGATATTCATATCAATTTAATTCATAAGGTGATATATTTTATTATATTTGGTCAAAAGAGAGTGGGTACCTATTGTGAGAATCAATTGGCAAAGGCTCACAAGTGAGATGCTAGATGTGAGTGGCCTAGTATCATCCTTAGATGATAGGCTAAGAATTCATGAAATTTAGCCTCACCAAACCTATCATCCTTCATATCCACTTACCCAACATTACTATAAGTCATACATGTCTCCTACTCATGATCCCAATCAATCTTATCAAACCGATTCTTTTCCCAATCAAATGGAAGAGAGAGTTGAAAAGAAAAACCTTGTTTTTGAAATAAATCTTGATAGGAATATTGAGTTGAATAATATGCATGTACGTCATTCCATGTCATTAAAAAAATAAGTGGAATATAATCCCTCATTTCCCTCTCTAATTGTATTCCCACCTCAAAAATTGACCTCTAAATATGAGATTCTAATTTGGAGACAAGGTGGAGAATCCAAGCCTAAGGAGATTCCAAGTTTCTCGAGTACTCCATCCAATCATCAAAGTGCATCACTACCTTAATAAAATAATTATAATCATAAAATCCTAAGATGGAATAATATATTGGAGTCATGGTGAAATAAATAAGATAAAATTCTTGATAAAGAGTGTGAAGTTGAGAAGGAGTTTGATCCTATACAAACCCATCCCACCCTTCCTCAAGAAACCTCTTGTCATCCATGTCAACACTCTTATACTCATAATCATTATGATTCCTATTATATTGAATAATTTTTTTTTCCAATATAACCTAGCCAATAAAATTTAAGAGTTAGGGTCAAATATGAAATTGCTAAGTTAATGTGTGATGGAAGGTTTAGACCAAAAAGAAGATCCTATGTGTAAACACACGCCATCTACCCCTCCTCAAGAAAGTGTTCAATATAAATAAAATGTGAATGAAGTGATTGGAAATTGGAAGGAATATAACCAAGCTATCTTATCCCAAGGTTTGTCTCTCCTTCCTCAAGAGCTTCCAAAAGAATCCCCTACATTTCACTCTCAATCTGATTTTGAGTTCTATGTGCCACCTCCACCAACTAGTTCATATTTTCCTCACCCCCATAACCATTTATCTTGATGGACCTATGATATGGTAACTTAAAGAGGATAATATGGTTAATTAAAACCCAAAAATATTGATTAAATAAATCCTAGCTCTTTGGTACCTTCATTATACTAAGTCACATGACTTGAAGATGCCTAGTGTTGGAATCGCAAAGAAAGAGATTGAAAATATTTCATCCCTTGAGAACCAAAGTCTTGTTGTAGAGGTTGAGATGAAACTTGAGAGTCCTCAAGAGGTTATAAATGCTAAATAAGAGGTGGTCTCTTGTGTTTAATCTTTAAATTGGGTTGATATGGAATAATGTCTTCCTTTTCCTAAAGAGGAAGAAATAGTCCTTAGTTCTTCCATTACTATACAAGATATCATGGATGGGTAAGAACAAGTTATTAATCATCCTTAGGATGAATTGTTTGCATTCATAGGAGAATTTTACACTCCTATTCAAGGAGGTTATGATCTAGTAAATAATGGAGAGGGAAGCCTTGGTACAAGTGAGTATGTAAAGGAAAAAAAACCTTTGAAATATGTCCTTCCAAGAGACATGCATCTCATGATGAAATTTTTGAAATCCTAAATATGGGATATCATCATCTTAACTAGTTGGGAGAACCACGTCAGCTCTTAAAGGATAGAATAATCTCCTATTAGCCTCAATATTTTAAAGAACATAAAACTACACATCTTAAAGCCATGCCTACTAAGGAGATACAATTTGATCATGAGATGAAGAGTAGGTAGTAGCATGAGGTATGTGTACAAGTTTAAGAGGAATATATCTACATTAGAGACATATTTGAAGATGATCTACTTGAGGTCAAATTAAGTGAAGTGCTAAGGAATATTTTTGATCTATAAGGCATCTAATTCAATGAGAGACATGCTTGGCACTATGACTCATCTCATAAAGAAGAAGATTCAAGAAAATTTTATTTTGATCCTAGAAAGGAGATATTCTTAGTTTTTAGTTGCACATAATAGTTTTTTTTGATCCCCCTAAGTTCCTTGAGCACATGTGTGTGTCTTGTTATTTATTTTCTTGTTTTGTGTGTGTCTTTTGCTTCATGTGGTTGAGGTATTCAAGTGGTCTTGTCTTGATCAATGCTTTTTTTCAAGGTCCTTTTATTTGTTTCAAAATTCATATGAATCCTTAAGCCCAATGGACTAATAAGGATATTGGTTTAGTTAGTATAGCAGGTATACTGCCCTTATGAGTCACCAATTTATTGAACAAATTTGACCCTATAAGTCAAATTGGGTCCCCTATAGGTAAAAAAATTACTTTTAGGTGTTTTAAGGGTCTAATAAATATGTAAAAAAGTGTTTTATAGGTTAATTAATGTCATTTAATGTTATATTATCCCTGTTCCTTAGTCATTTTAGTCATTTTAAGTCATTTCAAAGTCAAAAAAGGGGTATTTAATGAGATTTATGAATTATTTGGGAAGTATGAAGGTCATAAAAGTTTATTTCATGTTCCATGTGTCCTCATATGTATTAATCAACTATTGGTAATTTCAAGTGGCTAGTGCTTCAGAAGAAAGAGCAATTTTCTTGGGAAAAAAGGTGAGTTTGGCACTTGTACACCCCATGGAGAAGTGTGCCACATGGAAGAAGATAATATAATCATATTTTAGCTTCCTCAAGATAATTTTCTTGTTTTAAATGATCTATAAGTGCCATTTTTGTCCCAAAACCATTTTACTCCTTTTTCATCCTTCTAAGCACACAAAACTAGTCTTCAAGTTTGTACTTGGTACAACTAGTAGGGGAGGTTTCAAATCAAACACCTTGGGGAAGTGAAATTACACTCAGATATATTCATTTACATAATAAGAGTTATAAGAATGGTGTCATGTGTTTTATGAACCATCCTCATGAACTTGACTATGTTTTATGCTTGCTAATATGTGTACCCTACAAGTTTTGCTCCATTTTGGACATTTTCATACAATCTAATTGCTAAAATTGGTTTCAAATAATTTTTAATCCATTATCTAATGTTTTACATGATTTGTTTCACATTTGGAAAGGATTTGATAACTCAAACAACTAACATTGCATGAAAGTGTTGATAATAGACTTGCACTCCAATTTTACCATTTGAAAAAAAAAATCTTTATTTGAAATGGATTTAATCCAATGTGTCATTATTTATTACTCACTCCAATGGTTTTAGGACAATATCTTTCTTTCAAAGTTTCAATATTTAAAATGAGCATCATCGAGATTGTAGTGCAATTGGATACATAGTCAGTTCTTTATCTACCTTTCACTTGTAGTCACATGTGTAGAGCCTATATGACATGTTCATAGAGGTGTAATTAAATTTTCAAGGTTTGGTATATATTTTTTAAGCATGAGGTAGTAAGTTAGACCTTCTAAGGATTGTAAAAATGGACTGTAATAGCCATATAGAACACTTTCACACAATATATCATTAGAATGTGTACCTTCAAGTGTTTAGAATGGGAATATCACAATGAATAGAGGTTTTTAAAACTAATTTCAATATCTTCATGATTATTAATACCAATTTTGAGGATTGGTAAAGAGTCCAAGTCTACCATGAGGTCACAACACACACATTATTCATACTTAGCCTACTGTCATACATGACATGCCTACCTACAAGTGTCTTCATGATACACCAAGCATGTTGAAGAGTATATTTTGAACTAAAAAAGGTTTTGGAAGTTATTAATGTGTTTTAGAACTTATAGAAAATACTAAAACTCATTTAAACCTCAAAAAACCATATCTTCTACCCATACTCACCTTCACTACCTATACAAGAAAATGTGCATCTATAGGTGATAATACAAAGAGTTAGGATGTTATATAGGGATTTTGAATTAAGTGGTAAAACCCTTTTTGGAATCCTAGTGGATTGAAAAGACCATAACTGACTCATTTGGAGTGTCATGTTGGAAATTTGAAGTGGAGAAACTTTCAAAACACAAAATGATAGTATACAAGGACCTTTTCCCTAAAATGATAAAATAGAAGTCTAAGAGATTTTGTTGATATCTTTTGATAAGGTTCCCAATGCCCTTTATGCATCCTAATGTGTCCATCTTGTATCCCCTAACAAGAACAAGAACTATGAAAATTTTGGAAGCCAAAGGATTAAGATAAGATGGTTATAATAAGGCCTAAAATCACACTTTTATGCACTAATTTTGAGCAATGAAATCTACAGGTCTGAGCTATAGTAGACCTCTTTATCCAAGTTACAATATGAAACCATGTTCCATGATGAAATAATTTGATATGTTTAAGATGTAAATCATGATGAGAATAGGGATCTTCAAAAGAGATGATATATATTATGTTTGACCTCAAAATTCAACCTATAGGCTCCATTTTCATTACAAATGTAACCCTAAATGTTGGTTGTAGAGTTATCTTGAAGTTTGAGCTAAACACGTTGAAGGATAGACCTAATTCTAAGTATGGAATGAATGAACATAGTATAAATGGTTTATATAACTTCAAGGATAATGTCAAAACCATAAATTAAATCTTCGATTACATATTTACACGTAAAATTCTTGAAACTCTCATATAGTCAGCTAAAGGTGATTGAGATAGGTAATGAGATGAAACTTGGCATCTAAGGTTTGTATTTCATGGAACTAAGGTAAAAAAGGAAGCCAACCATTATTAGATCACCATAGAGAGATTTAAATAAGATATTTACAAATTATGATTGTTTTCACTTGGATTTTAACCCCTTGAGGAGATGCCTAGCTCTCCTCATCCAAGTGGCATAATGGAAACATCTCTCTTGCTATGGGTACCAATTTGGTGAGATGAATCTCTAGAAGGGATAGTTCCCTTGATGCACTATTTAAAACACTTTCTTACCCATTAAATTTGCATGAAAAGGGTTAAGAAGACAAAATAATAAAACTAAAGGTCATGTTCCAATATTTAATTTCCTCTTATTTATTGAAATTATACTACTTAGATCTAAACAAAGCTTCTTTCACACAAAACTCACAACTCAAGATGGATTATCACATCAATGTTTCATATGCTAGGTTCAAGAGGTATTTAGATGCTTAGGAATGTAATGGATGATTAATTTTTGGAATAAAGTCATGAAACACTTCTAAAACACACATACACTTAAAATAAAATGCTAACAAAGACATATAATAATTACTCTTCTGCACATTTGGTGAATAATCAAGGATAACATACTAGAAAAGATGACGTTCTACTAGACAAGACCAAGAAGATTAAAATAAAACTCAATTGTAAAACATGTAAGTAGTTAAATTCACTTTTTTAATTTACTCTATAGACATTTAAGTAAAAAATTGGCTAGGGTTTCACCATGAACCAATGGAGACTGCCAAAAAGAGCCAAAAGAGTCAATATTTATAGCCTTTAAGAGAAGAGAAAAACAAGGGAAGTCCAAAGGTCACTTGTACACTTGTAAATATGATAAAATTGGTTAAAATTACATTATAAATAGGTATGTAATGAACCATGTAATTTTAGGAGGCCAAGTGTCCATACAAGTTATGAAACTTATGAAAAGTGGCATAAAACTCCCTATCTTGGCTTAAAAAATTGTCTTCATAATTTGAACCTATTTGAACATTCCAAAACTAACTAGGGACATGTATAATTATTTGAATTATAGGTAAGGAATTTATAAATTCTTATTCATGTATTTTTTTCATTCCTACTCATCTAAAAACTCCTAAAAGGAAGCCATCACTGCCTACAATCTAAAAAACTCCTTTTTCAGTCACCCCTCACACTTGTCTTCAAAATTAGATTTAGTTTTCCATGAAAATCCATGTTATGGAGTTAATTAAACTTTTAAATACTATACATCACCTTATAATTCTTAGGTACACCTTAAAAAGGCTCACACTTGGAGTTTTTACCCTTCTCACCCTTGTGTCCACTATGTCAGTTTTGACTGGATGAGATGAAAACTTTGGTTTGGACACTTAGGAGTTTTTTCTTGGAAATAAATGACTATATGTAGTTATAAAAAGTAATAATAATCCCTAAAAACTTCATTTCATCTTTAGATTCCTCCTATAGCCTATAAAACACACAAAATGGTAACAAATACCCTATTTTTCACCTTGTCTATACAATTCTGCACAAATTAGAGGTATGGAAGGAAGCATGAGTTAGTAATATTAAATTTAAAATATATTTCATGGTCAGAATATGTCATATGGATATATCTCCAATCTTATTTTCTCCATCATGTCCTGGCTGAGGGTTTAGTAGGGTTTATGTAGTTTTGGGTCTTCAGATTTATTCATAGAGATTTGATGTTGAACCTACCAATAAATTACACAAAATTTATGATAATTTTCCCTAATAATCTCTCCAAATTCCTTTTTTTCACATGAAAATCCTTAGAAAATATATGAGCACTTGGAGAGACCTCATTGAGCTTGGTTTTGCCTTTCTTACATATTTGGACTATCTTAGAGTTATAATTAGCTTTATTTTAGGTTAATATACATATTAAAAGTTTATAAATGTCTATTTTAAACTCATAAACATGTCCCAATAATTTTTATATCTCATCAAGAGATAGAAATAAAGGTGGAATTCTAATTGGTTTTAGGTCCCCTCAAAGCCTAATAGGTCTAATAGGCACCTTGCTATCTTTTATCTTTGGTTGTTAGGATTAATATTTCATGTTTGGGTTTATGTATTATTAATTTTCACACCCCATTATATATTATAAGATGACCACATAACTTCCAAATCACTCATTTTCTTTCATTTCTCTCATTCACAAACTAGGCCTAGTGAAAGCTTATCTAGTTGGACTATGTGCAGGGGTATTTTGTCAACCTTGAGTGTTATAAGATTGATATATTTCCTATATATAATATATTTTCCTTCCATACACCTCATTATATGTTTATATAGGTTCCCAAATATTTACATCAATCCATTTCCCATATTGTACTCACTAGTTGACTTTGTTAAAGCTTGATTTTCCTAGACTAACTAACCTTTGAAACAAAATAGTGAGGTATATCCATAATACCCAAAGAAATTTTATTATTTAATGAGTTTTTATATGTCTTAATTATGATTTTTACCAAATTTTTTAGTTGTATTCTTTGATTTAGGTGCCTAACCCACTCAAAATGCCCAAAAATAGCCTCTAAAAAACCTATTTTCTTGCATTTTCCTCAAATCCTCCTAAGAGTGACCTCTCCAAGTTAAAAAAATGATTTTAGGCTCCATAAACATGTTAAAAATAAAAAATTAATGCTCATTAATCTTTTAATTCATCCAAAAATACTCCTTTTCCTTGGATTCCTTATACTTGCCTATTGAGCAAACATGGTTTCCTAGCCCACAATACAGATTGTTGCCTTTTAGCCAAGTAAGGAAGCAAGATGATCACCTTGGAAAAGTATTGGGCCATAAAAAAAAACATTTTTACCTATCATAAACCACATTTAATTTTTTTAAACTCTTTTCTTCTCTTTGGCAAGTCTATGTCTTACCCTACCTTCATTAGCTTGTACCCTATTGTAGGTGTGTACAATGGTTTTAGAGACCTGTGTAGGTGTGTTTTTTTATTTTTTGTATTTAATGAAGTCACCATGACCTTAATTTAGGTTTAAAATGTTATTTCATTAGGTAAAAACTCTTTTTAACCCTACCTATGTACTTTGATCTTCAAAATTGAGTCTCTAATGCTTGTTGACCAAGACACCCTATTGTAGGTGTCTGTTGGTCTTCAACTGAGCTCAATCATGATTTGAAAATATATTAAATGAATACCTATATTTAAAAATTTATATAATATCACTATTATTATCCTCTAAAATTCTTAGGACACCATCCTAGAATCAACTTTTAGGTCACTGTCTATTGATTGAGACACCCTAATTTTGCCCATGCATGTAGGTATTTTTCTTTAATTGAGGTTGATCATGGTATATTTAGACCTATATTAAGTCATTAAAGGTCACAAGTTACATTTCTGAGATATAATTCACCTATTTATATTCTTAGGACACTACTTTGGACATTAAATTGCGTCACTATCCTAACTATGATACCCTACCCTTATGACCCTATTATAGGTGTGTTTTAGCTTGTGAGGACTTGGTCATGATGTGAGAAGACTTACTTTAATCCAGCTTGAGGTCACACAACATATAAATCACCTTAAAATTACTTTATATGGTCTAAAAACCATCAAAACCTATTACCTAAGTCTTTATTTGCTTATCTTGTCTAACTGACCCCTGTAGGTGTTTATTCCCATGCTAGAAGGCTACTTATAAGTGGCCATAGGCTTATAATACCATATACCAATCTTATTTTGATAAAATTTAATCCATTTTTATACTATATAATTAGTATAATCATCTTATTCATGAGAATTTGTCCTATTTTCTTATTTAGATGCCAAAAGACCATTCAAGCTTTTAAACTTGTAGAAATTAATGGAGTATTTCAATGGTTTTGGAAGCATGTTTGAGGCCTTTTATTTCATCTTCTCTTCATGTTTTGATCCTCATATTTTTCATGAAACCTCTCCCTACTATGGAGTACAATATTAACCAAGATAAATGATTTAAGACCTTTACCTCCATGTTTTAGGATAATCACAAGAAGCTCCCTGACTTTTGTTTTGACATTTTAGGGACAACTTCCCATAATATAGTCTTCATCTTCTCAACAAGGTTTCACACCTCTTCTTTCCATTTTGACACCTTATATGAGTTTTTAATGGCTTATATACCTTACCAAGACTTTAAGGATGTGTCAATGTATTTCAATCTCTCCATATAAACACCTTAGTCCCGTGTTCAACCACTTGTAGGTGGATATTTTGGTGCATAGGTAGTGAGTTCCAATATGAGTAATATGAAAACTATCTATAACAATGAAATTTGTATGTTTTACTCAATAATTCCAATACACTTGTAGTAGTATTAAGATTTTATAACCATATTAGGCTTTACACCTATCATCAATGGCTACTGTAGATGTCCATTGAGATGAAAGTCATTAATGAGCATGAAATGGAACAATGGCATGAAGAAAAGGCCTCATAGATAGTTTAAACCTATTGTAAACCTTAATAATTCATGATTTAAAACAATTTCATCTTGAGACAATCTTCAAACATTCCTTCCAATGTGAAAATCACCTGTAAACACTTGGAACAAGGCAGGAAGGATATCTCATGACTCTTTTGGCATAGTGATTGAGCTTGTGAACATACCTACACCTTTTCCAAACATATCAATAAACTATTTAAAAATATTTATGGATTATAAAAATAAAATAACTTTATTATCATCCCATTAATAAGTTGAACAAGCTTTAAACATGGGACTACAAGTGAAGTTGGGTAAAAAGTTGACAATGGAGAAAGACAAGGTTGCAAGCTACCCAAAAGATGACACAGTGAAACCAAAACATGGAAATATGTGGTTATATGACCATAAGACTTGTATAAAATAATTTAACAACTAAAAGAGGCCCCTATAGGAGAACAACAATCTACTAACAAGAAGAACTTTGACTGAGACTGCACATGTGACACCCTCTTGCATCATGGACTAATTTGCTTCATAAATACATATGCAACATGAAAATAATAATTAATAAAATATAAGGATGTATAAAAAATATTATATAATAAAAATCACCAATTTTTTCAAATGGATTTGACCATAATTGAGAAAAACTTATAGGGTTCATGAAACAACTACTAGAGAAGTACAATAAACTTCATGAGGATGGTTCATGAAGCACAAGACACCATTATTAAAAATATTTATATTAAAATAAATGTATCTAAGTGTAATAAAACCTAACAAAATAATTTGTCTTGAAACCTTTTGAGCTATCCATACTGATAAAAAACCTGAAGGCCACTTTTATGTGTCTAGAAAAGCAAGAAAGGAGTAGAACTATTTTGGATTTAAAATGAAAATTATAGAGAAAAAAAATGTATAAATGAGTGTTATAAAGGTTAATAGGCCCTCAAATATCTTCTTCCACACGTAACACTTCCCCATGGGCCATACAAGTACCATTTTCTCCCTTTTTTATTTATTTCTTGGATTTTAGTTAAGGAACCTACAATATTCTGATGTAACTAAAATATTTTATAGTTAAAATGACTTATTAGATTATTATAAATAAAAATTTAACATTTGGACACATTTTTAAATGTGCCATTTGCATTTATGACCCTTAAAAGCACATTAAATGACCCAAAACGATAAATAAGCTAATGAAACCATGACTAAGGCTAGAAACACATTAGATAACATCAATTTAACCATACCATAGCCTATGAAAAATATTTATACCCATATAAAATATAAAAAAAAAAATTACCTATAGGGGTCCAAATTTGACCTAAAAGTCAAATTTAGTCAACAGTGATTAGAGTCTAATCAGGGAAAATGCACCTATAGGGGTCTTTCCAAGTAGGAATACAGTCTACAAGTTGAAATAGTCAAACTCAAAAATAACAAGATTGAAGAGTGTTCGTAAGTATTAAGAGTGTTAATAAACATGATAGGTGATTGTAAAATGAGAATGGATTGTTCATGCTTCACTAATAACATGGAAACAAGGGAGATGAAAGGTTCAAGATAGTTTCATAGTCCTTATGAAAGTCTTGCACATAGTTTGCCTCTGACAAGCCCATCTTGAGGTTTTGTTGTAGATGGAGGGTCTAGGATTAATACCAAGGGATCAAATTTTATGGATGTCATCTTTTCCAATTAAATAAGTTTCTCTAATGGTTAATTGGTCTAAACAAATAGGGGAAGTACCCTCTATTTAATCTCAGGCAAAGGGTCTAGTTTTGGAAAGGGATGGTAAATGGATGAATAATGAGATGGTTACAACTTTTAGGAAGGATTTATAAGATATATAACACCTATTAAAACATATTAAACCAAGAAATAAGGGGTGAATCTTATTAAGGTGTCCTAGACCATCAAGTTTGCAAGTAGGCCTAGTAGGCAAAATTAAGGCCTAAAGGCCAAATGGAGAACTACTTTCATTTCTAGTATGAATTGGTCATTATAACCTATATATTCATGTTTATGGGGTCAATATATATGTTATTGAGCTATTATTATGTAATTATAACCTCTAAAATGTCATTTTGAGCTATAAGGTGTAGTCAAGATTTCTAGGCATGATGAAGCCTAAATTCCAAATGAGAGGCCATTTGCACTTATAACATGAGATATGATTCCTATCCTATTGGATCATGATTATGGGGTCATTAAAGGTGTTGGTTGAATATTTTGTTGATTAGCGTACTGATAAACAAAATAGGTTTGATCAGCCAAAGTAGAAAGATTAGTCATCCAAATGTGTAGGTTTACCACATCAGAAGAGTATTAATCTCTCCTCTCATCAAGGGGAGGTTCCCTATAGATAAGATATATATATATATATATATATATATATATATATATATATATATATATATATATATATATATATATATATATATATATATATATATATATATATATATATGTAAATAGAAAATAATACTCAGGGGTAGGACAAATCATCCATCTATCTTTTTTTAGAGATGATGCATGCGGATCAAAGGAAAAACTCAAGGGAAATGATAGACAGTACTTTTCTTCTTTCAAAAGTACTATTTAGCAAACCACAAGAATACTCCTAGTAGTAACAAAAAAATGTAACAAAAGATGTAATAACCAACAAATTGAGATGCAGCACAAAGTCTCCACCTGAATTTCTCAAGAGTAAGATACGAAGGACAATGAGGGCACAAAGTCATCCTAAAGTCCTTTACATAGAAATGAAAATAAAACACACTAAAGGCAATTATGGGGGCACAAAGTCTCTCCACACTTGACTCTTTAAGACACCTTCTTGACTACTATCACTAATTCTACTTGTTGAATTAAAGGAAAATAAAATATATTGAAGAAAAAGACATAAGAATAGTTTCCTCAACAACAAAGATATTACAGCACAATGTCTAAAAATGCACTTGCTTTCTTATTCCAGTAACAAAATATGATCAGCAATCTGAGCTCAAAGTCTCAGTAATGCCTTACAATTTGGGCAGAGTTTCATTCTAATTGTCAAAAAAGAGATCCTTTTACAATAGAAGAGAGTTCCTTATATAGCCATTTAAAGAAGGACTCGAGAACAATAATACATCATGTTGCATTGGAATCTGTTAAGAAGACTAGCTCGGACTTAGGGGCATTTTACCCATTTGATTTTATCAATGCAGGGAAACAAGTCATGCTTATTAAAAGTTTGCAACTTTCAATGTCCACCTGGTGATATGATCTTATCTTCATTGTTCCTCCTTTTTTGGTGAATTGAATCAGGTTATGGATTCAGTTTGTTATTCTGTTCCTTCCCCAATTTTTGCTGGTCTTGGCCTTGAAATCTATGAATGTATTTTGGTCTGTATGTTTAAAGGATTAATGGCTAGTTCACTGTGTTAAATTTGACATTTTTGGGCGCATCATTCCTTTGTCCTCTTTCAGATTTTCTATTTGGCACTTTTCTAGATTGAACTTGCCCTTTCAGTCCTTAAGAAATGACCCATTTTGAGTCAGGAAGAGCCTCCCACAAGGGTATATACCCTTCGGGTAGTCTTTGAATACCCTTCGGGCTTCTGCGAGCGTCCTTCGGCTTCAGGAAGTATCTTTGAATTGGCAACTGAGAGTCCCCCACAAGGGCACCTGCCCTTCGGGGTCCTTCGAAAAGCTCTTTGAACTTTGGTGGTGAACCAACTGTTGAACCTTTCCATTGAAACATGGCTTTGAACCATTCCATTGAACCAAGGATTTGAAACTCTTATTAAACTTGCCTTTGAACCATGTGTTTAAACTAACTGTTGAACCAAGTTTTGGTTCAATGGTTCAAATAAAGCCTTAAATTGATTGGCAAATTGTTTGATTGAACCAAAGGATGAACCAAAGCGTTGAACCACTTGGTTAAATCGAGACATTGAACCATTCCTTTGATTGAACCCACTGTTGAACCAAAAGCATTGAATTGATTGAACTTGGAACTCGTTGAACTTATATAAATGAGCCTATTTGTAGAGTCTGTAGAAACCAAGTCTGTAGTTTTCTCTAACCTTGAAAGAGTCCATAGATTTCAACTTGTAGAAGCCCATTGAACTTGACCTGCTGAGTCCATAGATTTTTGACAAGCTTAAAAAAAGAGGAATTTGAATGCCTAAGACAAATTTTGAAAAGGGAAGAGACAATTTTGGTCTGTAGGACCAAAATAGTTCAAATGTTGTCCCAAAAATAAGTGATATTTTTGGGGGACAATAGCTAGCTCCAGTTGGGAAACTTCTATCAATTGCAAAAAGAATTGAAATGAGTAGAATCCAGAATCTCTAGTGTCATCATGTGTACCATTGGGTTACAGAGTCATGCTACCTAGAAATGAAAGGCATCAAAAATGGAAACAAACAAAATAAAATAGAATTAAAAAT
Source organism: Torreya grandis (assembly GCA_037957365.1). Classification (NCBI taxonomy): domain Eukaryota; kingdom Viridiplantae; phylum Streptophyta; class Pinopsida; order Cupressales; family Taxaceae; genus Torreya; species Torreya grandis. Next base: position 623,705 of record JARHVA010006806.1, on the reverse strand, counting down.
TGTATAAATATACATATATACATATGCAATGATCTGATACTTCAAGAGTTGAAGTGTTTCAGATGCTGCCCATTGTGAGGTAGAGAAAAGAGTGTGCCATCTTGATATTTCAATAGAAATCTATTTTCACCAATGTGTTGATGAATTATAAATGGGCCTCTCCAAAGGGAGTCAAAATTTCCATGCATCCCCTTTGGTTCTCTCTTTTTGTCCCATAACAGGACTTGATCTCCAATCTGGAAATCATGATTTTTGGCCTTCTGCTCAAAGAGTTTCTTTACCAAACTTTGATGAGCAGCAATTTTATCTACCACCATGGTTATATATTCCTCCAGTTCAGTCAGGCACATGATTCTTTTATCAAGAGAGCTTTCATATGTCTGATCTTCAATTGCCTTTGCCAATTTCAAAGTTGGCAATTCTAAGGTGATTGGTATCTCAGCATTGATACCATAAAGAAGTTGAAAAGGAGACATACCAATTGCCCTCTTTGGTGTGATTCTATCTACACACAGAGCATCAACCAATGCTTTATGCCATGTTATTTGATTGTCATCTGCCAGCTTTTTGATAATAGTTACCAGATTCTTATTGCTGAATTCAGCTTGTCCATTCCCTTGTGGAAAAAAATCAAAAGAGTGAGAGAGTGTAATTCTATAATGGAAACAAAATTATGTAATTTTTTGAGAGGTGAAACAAGTTGCATTATCAGTAATAATTTTCATTAAAACTCCAAACTTGTAAATGATATTCTCTTTGAGGAAGTTGCATACAACTTCTGAAGTAGCATGCTTAGTTGGGATTACTTCTACCCACTTGGTGAAATAGTTAGTTGTTGTAAGGACATAATCATGTCTAACACTTGAAGATGGGTTTATAGTCCCAATAAAATCAAGTCCCCATTATTGGAAAGGTTCTTCTATGATCACTGGCTTGAGAGGCATAGCAGCTAACTTGGGTCTTCTAACAAATTGCTGACAAAGTTCCAATTTTGTCACCCACTTATGTGCATCTTGGAAAAGAGTTGGCCAGTAATACTTGGCTCACAAAATCTTGTGATTAGTCATAGGAGTAGGAAAATGTCCTCCATAGGCTAGATTGTGGAAAGATTTAAAAAGCTGGCTTTGTTGTCTTTTGTCTACACAGTGAAGGAATACTCCATCTATGCTTCTCTTGTACAAGCCATTGTCCCATAGGACAAAATTGGCAGATTTCAACTTGATAGTCCTCCTTTTTTTGTAAGACAAATGAGCATAAAATTCACCATAAGTAAGGAAATGAGTAACACCTGAATACCACTCATTGGTAGTGGAGACAAAAAGGACTATTGGTGTCTCTTCCACTTTAGTTTCTTCACACTGTGTGTCTTCTGGCTTAATATCAGCAATTAATTGGCATAGGCCTTTACCCCTGATCAATTTTATCCACCTGATGTCTAGATCAAACTCTTAGGTCTTTGTAATCTAATTACCTCTTTTTGTGACAAACTCTTACTGAGTTAATATAGACTTAACTATAGTGTCAGGAACTAAGGCAGTAGTGTGTGAATTCAGAATATAGAAGTGAAAATGTTTGACTACTTTCACCAAGGCATAAACATGCTTCTCTATATTTGAATACTTCATCTCATGGGTTTTGAGAGGGAAACTCATGAAAGAGATAAGAGATTCCATACCCTCCTTGTCCTATTGAACCAAAATTATTGAAAGAGTGTTTTCAGATGCATAGCTGTATATGATGAAATTTTTGTTGTAATCTGGGCAAACCAAGGTAGGAGTGTGAGCAATGGTAGTTTTGATATCTTGAAATGCTGATTTGCCTTCTTTAGTCCAGCTGAAGATGGTCTTCTCTTTCATCATGTTCACAATGTGTCTAGTTTTCTCAGCAAATTCAGGGATGAATCTCCGTAAGAAATTCATGTTTTTGAAGAAAGAATGAACAACATTCTTACTTGTAGGAAAATTAATTTCTTGAATAGACTTGGCTCTATTTGAATCAATATTTATGCCTTCTTTGGACACAATGTGTCCAAAGAGTTTCCCTTTTATTACTCCAAAAATGGACTTTTTAGGATTTAAGGAAATACCATTCTGGTGGCAGTGCTCTAGCACTTGTTGTAGGTGACGTACAGGATTAGATCGATGCTTTGAAAAGATAGTCAAGTCGTCAAGGTATACCAATATGAATTTACCAATCTCATCTTTGAAATCCAGATCCATTGCTCTCTGAAAGGTAACACCAACATTTATTAAACCAAAAGGCATTCTCCTATATGCAAATGTACCCAAAGGTGTGGTGAATGCAATCTTGTGTTGGTTTGCTTCACCAACTTCAACTTGATTATATCCTGAGAAGCCATCTAGCATTGATAACATCTCTAAACCTGTCACTATTTGAAGCACTTGATCCATAATTGGCAAAATATAATTATCCTTCAAAGATGCTTGATTTAGATTTCTAAAATCTACACAAATATCAATTTCACCATTCTTCTTCCTTACAGGCACTATGTTTGCAATCCATGTGGAATGATGAATTGAGAAGATGATTCTAGCATTTAACATTTTTTGTATCTCTGACAGAATAGTACCTGATATTTTCAGATTATAATGTGTAGATTTTTGTTTATATGGCATTCAGTCAGCCTTGAGAGGAATGTTATGGTGGATTTCATCTAGTCTGAGAGACTTCAAGTCTTCATAAGAATATCCTAAGACATACATGTATTGACAGAGTAAAGAGGTGGACTTGAATCTTTATTCAGGGGTGCAACACTTACCAATATTGACCATCTTGAGATTTTCTTCAGTAGACAGATTCACTTAATTGAATCCTTGAGAGAAACTCGAGTCTATTTGTTGTTGTTTGATGAATATATCATGCTTGTCAAATAGCTTTTCAAGAGAAACCAGGCCTTTGGAAATTTTGTTTCCTTTTAGCTGTAAGAATTCTTCATTTATATTTGAGCTGAATTCAGACACAGATTCATTCTTGTGAGATTCACTACCTTCAAAACATAGTTGTTTAAAATTATCTTTTCATTCTAAGAAGGTAATTATTTGATGATCATCATTGAATAATTGTCAATGACTAGAATTGTCAGGAACACTTGGTCTATAGACCAGCTCAATGGTATACCTATCTTCTTTGAAATCTAAATGAGGAACTAAGAGAGTTCCTGAAATAGCAAGTGCATCAACTCTGTCATTAGACTCTCTGGGTATGGCAGAAATGTTGAAACCATCAAAGCTTTCAATTTGGTCCCATACCAAGTTACGATAGTGGCATAATCTTTCATTCTTAGTTTGGTATAAGTTCCTCACTTGACAAACCACTAATTCAGTATTTCCTTTGGTATGAAGAAACTTGATGCCTTTTTCTTGAGCAGCCTTCATGCCAAGCAACAGAGATTTGTATTCAGCTATATTTTTAGTGTTGCTAAACTGTAATTTGTAAGATAAAGGGAACATATCTCCTTGAGGAGATATCAAAACAATCCCAGCTCTTAAACTGGTGGAGGAACAACTACCATCAAATTCCAAAGTCCATATCTCATCTGATACTAATTTTTCTTTTGACTTTCCTTCATCAAAAATGGAGAATCCTTCTTGGTTTGTAGTGAAACCTACTAATTTTTCTATTTTTCTTGTTTAACTGATTCCTGAGTTGATACTTTTAGTTGTTTCATGCACTTCATCTGTAGACAGAAAATAGCTATCCATACCTATAGATTCAAAAAGAATTTGAGCTTCAGGGGCTGATGTCTGGGTGACCACATATTTTGCTTCCTTTTTAGGGAGCAATCTCTTCATCATGCCTTAGATAGGGATCCTTGCCTCAGATAGATCCATGCTTAATTCTCCTCCCATGTCCTTACAGAAATTTCATCCAAGCAAAATGCCATAGGATGCTAGGACGTCAGCCACCAAGACAGTCATCTTGATTCTCTTATCTGAAAAGGTTGTAGATACAAATTGGGCATCTATGATTTGCCCTATTAATGGTACTTACTTGTTCTCCATGAAGAAACATCTCCCAAATGTCTTGGTTAGTGTGAGACCAAGAGACTCAGCTACTTTAGCAGGCATGACATTGTCTGAAGCTCTAGAATCAATGATATAATTATTCAGCTGATGTCCATTTATCAACAATGAGACATAAAGAGGTTCAATCCTACTAGGAGTAGTAGGGGGAGTGGTGACAAGGTTGTTCCTAGTGGGTGAATTTTTGGTAGCATCATGTGTCACTTTGGGAATCATTCATTCAATAGGGATGTTCTAGTTTTTAAAACATTGAACCAATTTGTCTAATTGCTCAGGATGGGACTGCAAAAATTTAAATTCAGACATTTGAATTTTGGTTCTCTTTATATGGTCAATGATATCAAATGTATGGAATGATCTAGGAGTAGAGGATGGGAGTTCATCATTTTTATTTTTGAAAGGGGGAGGATTGGACTGTGAAATTGAAGTAGAAGGCGTAGGGGCCTTTGGGGTATTTACCTTTCTTGAAACCACTGGGTCCTTTGGTTGGAAAGGAAGAGTGGATCCCCGCTTAGCAATTGAAACTGCTAGTTGAGGTCACTCCTCTACTTTCTCTTTATCATCTTGTTGAGTTGATTGATTCTTAGACTAGGTGAATATAGCATATGACCCCTCAGGTATGTGGCCTTCACTTCTAGGTTCATCCTGATAGTTTAGGAAACTAATATGGGAGTTGCCAACTAATTCTTCTTCTTCCTCAGTGAAGAGATTACCATCATATTTAGGATATAACTTAGACTAGAATGAAAAATTTGCTTCAGCTTCAAGATATCCAATTGCCGATTTGTTTGGAGGTGCTTCAAGGGTGAGGTTCCTTTGTGGGGGAGGAAGGTAATTTTGCTATCCCTGATTCCTAGCAGCATTACCTTGGTACACCTAATTTTGGAATGTCCTCTTGGGTGTATCTCTGTATGCAAAAGCAGATGACATCCCTTATGCCATTTGCTTTTTGAGAGCTAACATTTCATTTTCTAGCTTTTGTACCATTGGGTCAGTAGTGACTGCATGGGAGTACTCAGAAGATGAAGAGGATTTACCTTTATTAGGGTCTCTCCTTATCTTTCCTACCAAGATAAGGTCATCTTCTACCTCAGTAGCCAAGCCCTAAGCAACAATAAGGTCTATGTGTCTAGCCCATCTCAACCAAAAACTCACTTTAGGGAGTTTTGAGTTAATGAAGAAGCATTTGAGGTTTTGAGGTGTCAGCTGGGCAACCATGGGAATCCTATGCCTCAGCTTGTCGAACCTGGAAATAAAATCCCTCATAGGCTCATGAGGCTCTTTCTTCATCTGAGTGAGCTAGGCCAACAAGGCATGTGCATCTTCTACAAGCTTGAACCTAGCTTCAAATTTGTCTTTCAAAGTGTCCCAATTAGTGACTGACCTAGCCTACAGGTGGTAGAACTAGTCTGTAGTAGCACTTTGTAGTGTCTCTACAAATAGCTTGACCATAATTTCTTCAAATTCCATCCCTATTACACTACAAGCTATGTTGAAAGCTATAATGTGTTCATCAGGATGAACCTTCCCATCACTAAAGAATTTGGGGAAATTCTTCCTTGAACTGTGTAGAAGCTCATGTAGAGGTGGAGTCAAATTTAGGGGACCAAAAGAATTACCCCAGGGTCCTTGAGCCATGATTTGATTATGCAAAAGTGGGATCACTAATCTAGGTGAAGTGTGGGTAGGCAAGGCTTGGCCAATAGTAGAGAAATAAGCTCTACCTTGTGCTGGTGACCTGGTAGGGCTAGGAGGAAGACTCCTAGTTCATCCAACATAAGGTTGTGGAGGAAACAATTCAAAATTGCTCTGCTACACCAACTCAAAAGTAGGGTCAACAACACCTTGGGATTTTTGGCCTCTGGTATAATGTGGAGTTACCATATTGTAGAACAAAAATTGGAAAAGAGTAAGATCTGCTTCAGCTTGAAGTTTGAGACTTCAAACTATGTGCTCTTCCCTAGCAGAGTCACCAAAAACTGTTGGTTAAATATTTTGTTGATCAATGTACTGATAAACAAAATAGATCTAATAAGTCAAAGTAGAAAGATTAGTCATCCAAATGCATAGGTTTACCACATTAGAAGAGTACTAATCTCTCCTCTCATCAAGGGGAGGTTCCCTATAGATAAGCTATATATATATATATATATATATATATAAATAGAAAATAATACTCAGGGGTAGGACAAACCATCCATCTATCTTTTTTCAGAGATGATCATGCAGATCAAAGGAAAAACTCAAGAGAAATGATAGACATTAATCCTCTTATTTCAAAATTAATATTTAGCGAACCATAAGAATACTCCTGGTAGTAACATTAAAATGTAACAAAGGATGTAATAACTAACAAATCGAGATGTAGCACAAAGTCTCCACCTGAATTGCTCAAGAGTAAGATATGAAGGACAATGAGGGCACAAAGTCATCCCAAAGTCCTTTACATAGAAATGAAAAGAAAACACACTAAATACAATTATGGGGGCACAAAGTCTCTCCACACTTGACTCTTCAGGACACCTTCCTGACTGTTGTCACTAATTTTCTTGTTGAATTAAAGGAATAGAAAATATATTGAAGAAAAAGACATAAGAATAGTTTCCTCAACAACAAAGATATTACAGCACAAAGTCTAAAAAGTCACTTGCTTTCTTATTCTAGTAACAAAATATCATCAGTAATCTGAGCTCAAAGTCTTAGTAATGCCTTACAATTTGGGCAGAGTTTCATTCTAATTGTAAAAAAAGAGATCCTTTTACAATAGAAGAGAGTTCCTTATATATCCATTTCAAGAAGGACTCAAGAATAGTAATACATCATATTGCATTGGAATCTATTAAGAAGACCAACTAGGACTTAGGGGTGTTTTACCCATTTGATTTTATCAATGTAGGGAAACAAGTCATGATTATTGAAAGTTTGCAACTTTCAATGTCCACCTGGTGATCTGATCTTATCTTCATCGTTCCTCTTTTTCTAGTTAATTAAATTGGGTCCTAGATTCAATTTTTTGTTTTGTTCCTTCCCCACTTTCTGTTAGTCTTGGCCTTGAAATTTGTGAATGTATTCTAGTTTGTATGTTCAAAGGATCAATGGCTTGTTCACTGTGTTGAATTTGATGTTTTTGGGCGCGTCATTCCTTTGTCCTCTTTTAGCTTTTCTATTTGGCACTTTTCTAGATTGAACTTTCCCTTTTGGGCCTTAAGAAATTACCCATTTTGAGTTGGGAAGAGCCTCCCACAAGGGTATCTACCCTTCGGGTAGTCTTTGAATGGCCTTCAAGCTTCTACGGGTGTCCCTTTAGCTTCAGGATGTGTCTTCAAATTGGCAGCCGAGAGTCCCCCACAGGGCACCTGCCCTTCGGGGTCCTTCCAGAAGCTCTTTGAACTTTGGTGACAAACCAACTATTGAACCGTTCCATTGAACCATGGCTTTGAACCATTCCATTGAACCAAGGCTTTGAACCTCTTTTTGAACTTGCCTTTAAACCATGTGTTTGAACTAACTGTTGAACCAAGTTTTGGTTCAATGGTTCAAACAAAGCCTTGAACTAATTGACAAATTGTTTGATTAAACTAAAGGATGAACCAAACCATTGAACTACTTTGTTGAATTGAGACATTGAACCATTCCTTTGATTGAACCCACTGTTGAACCAAAAGCATTGAATTAATTAAACTTGGAACTCGTTGAACTTGTAGAAATGAGCCTATTTGCAGAGTCCATAGAAACCAAGTCTGTAGTTTTCTCTAACCTTGAAAGAGTCTGTAGATTTCAACCTATAAAAGCCCATTGAACTTGACCTGCTGAGTCCATAGATTTCTGAGAAGCTTGAAAAATGAGGAATTTGAATGCCTAGGACAAATTTTGAAAAGGGAAGAGATAATTTTGGTCTGTAGGACCAAAATAGTTCAAATGTTGTCCCAAAAATGAGTGATATTTTTGGGGGATAACAAAAGGTATGTTCAAGCTTTCACATTGCAAAAAAACTACAAGGAGAGTCAATTTTGGCTTGGGACAACATTAATCCTATTGAAATGAGGAATCAAGCTTGATAAGACATTTTTAGATGCTTGTATCTCCCTTAGAGTTATGCATGGGAATATAAGGAGTTAAAGGATGTTGATAAAGGCCTTGAAATTTCATTTTGTGGAATTAGTTTGATATTCCAACATCAGGTATTTATGAATAATGCTTAAGAGTGAAAACAAGCCTAAAACCCTTGCAAACCCTTGCTAGCAACCCAATTGGGAAGATGAAGCTATAAAGATACTCTAAGGGACCAATTTGATTAGGATGGTGATTGTAAATTATATGGTAATCTCTCAATATCCTCCCCATCCTATTGAAATGTACAAAATTGTATGGATGGGGTATAAAACAAGGGGTTTTTTGACTTTTTATGCATTGTGCAAGTTCTAGGAGGTTACAAAATATGAGATAAAATTTATGAGGAATATTGAGACTTGTGATCACCTCCCATGTTTATTTCATGACCCATAAAAACTCCTAAGTTCCTTAATAGGATCTCTCATCTTAGCTAATCAAAACTGGCATAGTGACTAAGCTAGTGAGAAGTGTGAAAACTCTAAGTAAAAGTGATTTTAAGGTGTCCCTGATGATTCTAAGGCCATGAAGGGTATTGAAATGTATCATAAAATCACATCCACTCAATCCCATGGATTTTCATGGAAAAATTATGCCCTTTTAGAGGCCACATTTGTAGGGTGCATGAAGGATTGAACTATAGATAATGATGTCTCATTCCAAGATGATTCTAGATGACCAGGCCTACAACCAATGCATGAAAAGGCATGTATGATATCCTTCCTCTTCATTCCAATCATTAGAACTATCCCTAATCTATTTTGAGATGTTCAAATAGGTCCAAATCATGAAGGCATTTTTCTAAGCTAGAATAAGGAGTGTCATGCCACTTTTCATGAGTTTTATGACTTAAATAGACACTTGTGCTTCCTAAACTTACATGGCTAATCCCATATCCTCTTCTCATGTACAATCAACTTATTTTATTATCTTGACAAGTGTCCTTATGACCCTTAGACTTATCTCTTCTCCTCTATCTCTCAAGTTCTATAATAACTAGCCTTTTTGGCCTTTGTAACTTATGCTCCACTTGAGTATGGAAAATCCATGCTCATTTACATAAATTTTGATCAATAAGAATACTAATTTTTACCTCTTCCATGACTATTCTTAGTGTGTTCATTTGGAATGTTTGATTTTGCATAAGTGATGACTCTTATTTCCTTAGCATGATTGTTTCATTCTATCATATATTTATAGTTGGAAAGCTTCATCTTGTAGGGCATGTGAAGTGTTCTAGGAAGTGTCAAGGTTGAGTGAGTTAGTTCATTCACTAGATCCATTCAAGGTCTCTTGTCTAGTCCTCCTAGCCTAAACATTCATCCATAACCTCAAAATGTAATATTGATGTGATAAGATGTAAATTAGAGAAGTGTGCATTTGATTAGTCTCTTAGTTTAAAGTGTAACATGTAACTAGTTTGAAGTCATCATATTATTTGGTGTATCACATCCTTTAGAATAGTTTTATTTCATTTATCTCTATTCTCCCCCCCCCCAAATTTTAGGTGTAGTTGTGATCCAAAGTGGTACATCAAGGGAGTTATCCCTATCTAGATATTCACCTCATCTTTAGGATACCCACAAGCCTAGAGGTGTTGTTATTGTGCCACTTGGATGAAGAGAGCTTAGGCATCTCCTTAAAGGGTGAAAATCTAAGTGAAAATAGTATCCTCCTATTATACTTGCATGGTAGTCTGACGATTATCTCTTTATACAAATTATGCCACATTTACTGTAGGTTATGCGAGTGTCCTAACTTAGACCTCTACATAGATATCATCTGGAAATGTCATTGGTAGTACCTCCTCAATTTCTCTACTTTTAAATCTTGTATTGAAAGAAACTAGGGTGCTTCTTATGTTTGGCACACCACTCTAATTTACATAGTTGAAGTTGCCCTCCTACCAATTAATAAGAGTAGACCCATCTTATTACAACATTGATGCTTGATTGTATTATCCTTGCAGGACTTATCTACTCACTTGATATTGAGGTTATGATATATTTTTCACTATTATAACTTATTTTAGGATTCTATTTTCATATGTAGCTTTATTATGTAGTTGAATACATGGGGGACACCATTTGGAATCCTACACAAGATTATTTTGCATGGGTACAAGGTCTCTAAAGGTGATAGTAGCATCAAAATTTTACACATAAGGTATTGTGTTATATGTGATATAATTTTGTGCTTGTACATTTCCTTAGTATGGAGGTTTATTTGATTGGTATTGGTGGGTGAAAGGTTGATGGGGTATGTAATATTGTGTTTCCTAGCTTTTGAAGGAGATAATATAATTTCTAAGGCTTTATAGTAGTGTTTTAACCTCATGAAATTCATTAGGGAGAACAAAAAATTAAATAGGTAGGATTATTGTGATTATTATGGGTGTCAATGAAGGTTGAACAGTAGATTAACCATGTGGTGGATTCGAGAAGAGTGAAATAGGAGGTATGGGCACAATTTTCATTGCGTAAATCAAATAGTTTTCTATGTGCATGATAAAATCATATGCATCAAGAAGTACTACACCTATCGTGGATTATATAATTATATATATATATATATATATATATATATATATATATATATATATATATATATATATCACTATTAAGAGATAATAAATAATAATAAAATATAGTATTGGGAGATGGCTTACACAAGGGTGGGATTATGTCCTAGACCTTCTAGACCTTGAAATTGAAATTGACCATCATCTCATGTGGGGCCATTTTTATAGTTGTAAGTTGCTCAATTAGAGATAAGTGGACTCTCTAACATTTTAATTTATTTCATAGTTATTCCTTGAGATCATCCCATTTAAAAATAGAGCTTGGTCTCAAGCCTCAGTATCACTGAAGTACTTTGCCTTTGAAAGAGGAAATAAGTAGTTTGACTATGACATTATCTTCCATGACATGATGGACTGAGCAGATATTCTTGATGTCTTGAATATGATCAATAGGGAAAGTTGAATTATCACTAGTAAAGTGGGATAAAATTTTGAAGGCTATGACTGTAATGTCATTATATTGGGCTAGAA